>JAOTOL010001555.1:370000-587500 GCA_034440575.1 Imbricaverruca yamaguchii | reverse complement strand
GGACAGCAGGACAACAACGAAGGTGGGACGGCCAGCAGGACAACAACGAAGGCGGAGCGGACAGCAGGACAACAACGAAGGTGGGACGGCCAGCAGGATAACAACGAAGGTGGGACGGGCAGCAGGACAACAACGAAGGCTGGGCGGACAGCAGGACAACAACGAAGGCGGAGCGGACAGCAGGACAACAACGGAGGCAGGACGGGCAGTAGGACAACAACGTGGGTGGGACGGGCAGCAGGACAACAACGAAGGCGGGACGGGCAGTAGGACAACAACGAAGGCGGGACGGGCAGCAGGACAACAACGAAGGCGGGACGGGCAGTAGGGCAACAACGAAGGCGGGACGGTTCGCTCAGTGGCAACGGGCGTTCCTACACCACTAGCAGTAACCGTGACCGGTAGGCGGGGGCGGCGGACGCTCCAGAGGCTGGCCACGCCCACAGGCGGCTGCAGACGCTCCAGAGGCTGGCCACGCCCACCGGTGGCCGTACACGCTCCAGAGGCTGGCCACGCCCACAGGCGGCTGCAGACGCTCCAGAGGCTGGCCACGCCCACAGGCGGCTGCAGACGCTCCAGAGGCTGGGCACGCCCACCGGTGGTCGTAGACGCTCCAGAGGCTGGCAACGCCCACATACGGACATACACGCTCCAGAGGTTGGCTACGCCCTCTGGAGGTCGCAGCAATAACAGCAGATCGGTGGCCGCACGAGCCGCACCCCGCAGGCCAGTGCCCGCCCTACATGGCGCCACCCACATCAACGCTTCTATACAAAATCATAAGGTGTTTAGACTCAATAATACCCACAAGGGCCCATCCATTTAAGTCTGAAAACGGAAGATTCCAAAAGCCCGGTAAAAGGATCCACCCCAACCATCACCCCATCATGAAGTAATTATTCACCAATATCCGACACACCTACCAATTCCTATCTGCCCTAGCTATCCAGCCCCATTCCCTTGATCCCCCTTAACGCATGTCGTTTGAATGCCTTACAAATAATTTGCAAACTGCGTCCATGCCTGCTTAAAGGGGCCTGTGTCGTGTACATTTACTTAGCATAAATCCAACCCAATCCATCACAAATCGGAACTAAAAAACAAGATTGTCCTGTCTAAAAAAATTGTTCACCCTACTTAAAGAGGCACGTAGAAGCCCAGGAGGCGTAGACACAGCCACGCCCACCTCCCCTCCCCCCACCCCACGCACAGATAACGGTGATAAAACAAATTTAGACAAAGAAGTTCTGCAAACGCATCGCCGTTAATTGCCGCGAAACATCGCCCGCCACTTCTAAGAACGGACGAAGGTTTGCGCGAAATCGAAATAACAATTCCAATGATTGGGCGACTGTTGTGGCCGCGGCCCAGCGACGACCTACAGTGTTGGCGGCGTTCCGACGTCACTGGAGCGTCACTGGCACTGGTCGGGAGCCACGTGCGCACGGTCGATGGCAGCTATGGTAGCAACTTGACAACACATTGATATCGAGGACTAGCGTCATGCCACATGGATAGCGAGCGACAGTTTCAATGGGAGAAAACGCACGAAAGCTTCCAGATGCAGCAGAAAAGCCAGAGCAGCGACACATGCGATTATGACGTGAATTGCCAGCCGCATTAGCAGTGTCCATGTCTTTTGCTTGTGAAGAGGGGGAGATTGGAGTGGAAGAAGTTTCCTACGATTAATTACTTGGTTTTGGAGAGTTCGGAGCTGAGTTCTTGGTTTTGGATATAGGTAATTTCTGTGTCTGGGTAGAGCCAGTGCCCTACCGAAGGAGGGGTAAAGGGGACAGCGCCCTTTTGTCCCACAATCCCTGAGATACTGTTGGGGCCACCAAGAATGTCACTGGAGTAGATAAAAATTGCACCGGGCCGCTTAAAAATCCCGCTGGACCCCCACGGATCGCACCTGATCCAGAAAAAATCACATTGGGCATGCCAAGAAGTCACGCAGCGACCCCTGAAAATAGCTGGTCCAACAAAATTGCAACGATGCTAGTGAAAATTACACTGAGGCATTAAAAATCGCACCTGGCTCCCAAAAATTACCCCACATGAGGTTACCAAAAAGTGGGACATGAAAATACCATTGGGGCCAAAAAAGTCGCACCGGGCCCCATTAAAATGACGCTTTGTTCCACGAAGTCTTGCGGTGATCATCGATATTGACGCTGGGGACCAAAAAAGACTGGCCGGGCCCCTAAAAATCATGTTGGGGGCTGAAAAGTCAAGATGGGGACCCCGAAAATCACGCTGTGACTCCAAAAAAGTAATGCAGTGACCCTGAGAAAATCACAATGACGACTCCAAAGAGACAGACTGGGCCCCAGAAAATCACGCCAGGGGTTTACCAGTTCGGGACATGCCTGTGTGCCGTGCCCCCGCCCTTTGCATGATGATTGGGCGGAGCACCCTTGGCTCCTGGATCCGCCGCTTATGAGAACCTGTATATTGTGTGATGTGATCTCAATTGTGTACCTGATATCCTCAGCGGTTAGTGTGACGTGTGTGAGTGTGTGTGGTTAGTGTGACATAATGCACGATAGCGTGGCCGGTTTATCTCTGATTTAAATCCATCATGTATGCAATATATATTTTTCGCTTACTATTTGCCTTATTTTTGTCACGGGCAAATGCAAATGTGGAAAAGGAATAGTAAGTGTCCGAAAACAACGCATAACAATTTACAGTTTGTTCCCGCCCGGGTGTAATTTCCCAACAAAATTATCAAATTATGTATTTGAAACTGCTATCACTGTGCATGTAGTGTGAACTTTCCAGACTTAGCTTTGGCCAGGGGATCTCAACATTGCGCACACGGACAGGTCAGAGGCGGATCAAAAAATTTCCATGGTGACACTCGTCTGGGGGAGGGGAGGTGACATTTCCTCGGGGGATCACCGCCGCGAAAGTCCCTGGAAGTGAGTATTTTCCTGGATGTCTGTTGAGAGGAGGGATGTGTGCACTCGACCATACTGAAAAGGGCACCGTTTACCCTGAAGAGGGTGCATTTCCCCTCAGAGTAGCGTCTTCGGTTGAGAATTGAGCGACGGGGTTCGTTGCACTCTAATATTCCTAGACAGGCACTACAGTCAGATGGGCGCCATCTTTCCATGGGGGAGGGGCATATCCCATTGCTCTCATGTATCCGCCCCTGGGGTAGTTGCACTCTTAAAAATCCCCCAGGTGTACACAACAGTGCCCCTGATAGCTGCTTAGCATAGGTGTAGGTTTCTGAAAATGATCAAGAGGGCACAATACATGAAGACAATGGCCAGGCCCAAATGTGTGTTTTTGTGGGGGGGGGGGGGGGGTACCACAATAAGGTCCAATATTAGATGTTGAAATTATTGGAAGGGCACATCCAACACAGGGAGTGGGAGCAAGTGTCTTCGCAGACACTGCTCCGACCGTAAGGGGAAAACAGGCAAACACAGTACATGAGGAAGATCGTCGGTTGGTTGGATTGGCTTTACGACACATCGACCGTTGAGTCATGTAGGGTCACCAATCTCCCACGTCGATTGGTCGCGAGCGAAGAGTAGTAGCAGGTGGGACTCGAACCCACAACATTTCGATTGTGAGACGAGCAACTTACCCCTAGACTACTCACCCCCAAGATCGTCGGCATTCGATAAGCAAACATTAGCATATTTAATGTTTGTTTAGAAACATTCATCATGCCACATCTCAGCAACACAACCAGACCTTTCTAAACTTGCCGCACATGAATACCTACACGGGAGTGCTTAGTTCGTTTGAAGGAAGCTTCTTTATAATTTTTCATAATCCATGCACTTTCTCGGACTTCCCAACCGGGAACTTATGCCCACCTGCTCCGGTGGATGTAGTGACACAGCAAATACCTATCCCATAAAATGATTACTGACATATTACGCGCGAACTGTTACAAACCAGCATCAACAGCACTTCAACACACTCCAAGCGTTAGCGGGCCGCAGCCTGCCGCCTTTCGTGTCACGCTCGCCTGCACTGCCATATGGTGGCAGAGACTCTGTGATGTCTCCCATCGGACGAAAACCGCATCAACAGTACGTGGCCAGGGAAAGTCGGACGAATGCATCGACATTGGCTTGGCCAGCATTGCGTTTGCGGGACATCAGAATCTGTAAGCTCGCTTATACGAGTCCAAATGTCCCCCCTCATTTGTGGTGATTTGTTGTGCCATGATGGAGTCTACGGCTTCCTATCAGTTGCGTACCGGCGGCATTCTGCAACAATCCGAAATTTGTCGGGGCACCTCAGACATCCACCGCGGACATTACATATAAGAGCACCCACTGAGTGCGGTCCACCCCATCCATCCTTGCAAATTAACTTATCGCCACCTCTCGAAACGCTCTTCCACCAATTCCTTCCTACTGAGCACGATACATTTCTTTCTAGTGAGGGCAAAAGCGGCATGCCTTCACGAATGTAACTATCTAGGTATATATATGCCACACCAACCTAGCGGTATTATAACGGTATTATAGCAGTACTATAGCGGTATTATAGCGGTATACAGTGATATATAGCGGACCACGGCCAGCAAACGGCATCCTGAACCGCATCACCTTTCGACATACAGGTGATAGTGTAGGGGTAGCGGTTCTGCCGTCGGTCAGGTGTGGTGGTGCGGCGGGCGTTGGTGCGGTGGTTTGAGGGGGTTTGCTGTTGTGGGATGTGTGGTTTTTGTGGGAGCTGTGCTGGGTGTGTTGCCGGGGTGCTCTGGGTGTGAAAGATAATGCACCCCAGCCTAAACTGTAACTGATTAAACGTATTAAGGCCGTGATCACATAACTAAGACTAAACCTTAACACGGCTGAACCAGGGCTTCCTCTAGACTTAGACTGAGCCAATTAAGACTGAGCTACATCACTCCTTTGCTGGTTGTGCCTATGTCAGTGGTGAGTTGTGTTGTGCTTCCCAGCCGCCTCCATCACACACTTCACAAACCACAGCCGGCTTGGTGTTGCTTGAGCTACCGTCCTTAACACGAATCTATATGTGTGCGAGGTCAAAGTTTTGGGAACACCATATAGGTAAGTGAGTGCCTTAGAATTAGATTAGAAATTAGAAAGAAAGAATACTTTGTGTTATAAAAATTAATGGGTATATAATGTGTCTGGGGTTTCAATGACTCGTCTCGAGTTGGGCTTTTTGGACGTTACAAGCAGTATTATTTTGTGCAATGTACCGAACGAAATAGGTGCCTGTGTTTGGCTCCAAGCGGCTTCCACTGGTCTTTAAAGCTACCTAACACACATTCATTCTCCCCATTCATTCACATTCGCTCGTCCCATTCTCACTCTCTCCTTATTAGTCGAAGAATTGCTTGGTCCACAAATTTGGCTACTCCCTCAGCGGTGCACAAACACATACATCGAAACATCATTGCTTTATGTTTGATGGTATGTTGGCCGAATATGTAATAAACCTTTCACTGCTAATCATAGCTGGCTTCGCCATTATTGGCAGCGTTCCTAGCCTGGACAAATGTTTAACTGCAACGAACGGGGCTCATCGTATTAGCTCCGAGGACTTACGCAGATTTGCTGGTGTCCTTGGCTGACCTGCCTAACCTTAAGATAGTCGAGACCGCGCCAGGCCTTATTCGCTACAAACGTGAGACCAGGCCTATGTATCCAACGGGTGGGCACGGATACCTACCACGTTGGGTGCGTTTCGTGGTCGTCTATATAACCTAGCCTGCCATATACTTTCAGCCTCGGGGCTTACGGCACGCCAAACCTGTCCGTGCGTCCCCCAGAATCGCCGCACAGTTTCGTGGACCAATGTGCAGAGAACGGAGGGGGCCTCACGACCGTCCAGTGTTTTGCAATATCCTATTGTCTGGCGACAAGCTCGACGGACGCAATGTGTGCTTTAACGGCATCACATGCATACTCTGCCCGCCCTCATCTGCGCCTCTGGGTCACAGGGGCCGGCGATATTTTATGGTCAAAGAACCAGAGCAAGTGAGCTAGTGCCCCGAAGTATCCGGTCATCGCTTCCTCTCGCAATTAGATATCATCCAAACGCAGATGGTACATGACAACATTAATAGTCTAAGCAATTTAGACGGGCTTTCACACTCACTACCACTGCCCGGGAGTGTCCAGTCCATAGGAGGACGGCTCGCATGCCGTCTGCCTCGCTTGTAAATTCACTTCATATTACAAATTAATATCAGGAACATATCCAAGCGTCATGTGTGAATCATCCCTTGTAGTGTCGGGAGGGTACACGGTACTGTTCACGTCTACCTGTCGGCTGTTGGTGACCCGATCCTAGCGAAAAGTGCGGCGCGCGCTCCTGAGCCTCCGAAGCACGGCCCGCCATTTCAGTTATAGACGCAAATAGTCTCCCGTCCGTCCACCTGCTCGCCGAGCTTCGTACTACGCTACCTATACTTGGATTTTGGATTAGTCTGCACCACGGCGGGTAGTTTGGATGTATTGTTATTGCTTTATCTCCGGTTAATGTGAGGGTCGAGCCCATTGGACGAGGAGGGGAAGACATGGATATTGCACGCACAGTTCTCAACATGCGTGCAATCTGACCGAGCGATGATGATTTTCACGACCCGTTCTGACCCGGCGGTCCTACGAGGTGGAGGTTGCACGCACAGTTCTCAACATACGTAGTATCGAACCGAACGATGGTGATTTTCACGACCCGCTCTGACCGGATGGTCCTATAAGACGATTTGTATACGATTAGGATACGATTTGTGCCTAGTTTTCCTGATCGTTAGCCCAAGCTATGCCAATTTTTAGCCCAACTATTCTGTTTCACCGCTAATTATATCCGTGAAAGGCTGAGCAACTGCTCCGTGCCTCTGCTGGTGCGCTCAAATATTTGTATCATTAAGAGTAATGTACTTGCATGTCTATGCATGGTACGCCAACAGAACCTATAAATGCTCCAGGCACACGCCTTCTCCGTCCCATCCTGCATACATACATGCATACATATCCCGCCGCCATTCTGTACTAGGCGTGCGATGCCAACGCCACCGACTGTTTCGCACGTGCCTCCGCGGCTAATCACCTAGACTTTATCCTATTTTACCCCCATAATTGCAAAGCATCCTGTTTTCTCTTATCGTAGCGTTCGCAATTCGTCTGCAGCAAGCGTACCCTGGTAATGGATATTTCACGTTGTCTTATACTGTCATAGCATGCCACCTCGTTGGCAGCCGTCGGAATTAAATGTGGTTCAGCGTTGACCTCGATCTATATTTCAGGTCCATGCTTTACCCTAATGCGGTTTGGGCGTTCCAGGTTGAATTCAGTGCTCAGTTCACTGGCATAGTTATAAGCCTTAGCAAGTTTTTGAAGATGATAATTTATGTTCATATCAGGTGCAAGTGCTTGCCAGACTATAAACTAACCTGGTAACTATAAACTAAACAATCGGATGAAACAAGGCTACCATTGCGTTCGGACGAACCAAGGTCTGCTACTCATTTATTTGCTCTATGTCAAGAACATTTTGTGCGTGGTACGATTGGATTTATCATCACTGGTTTTCAAAGAAGTTGAACTTTGACCTTTGCACTGTCCTAAAAGATAAGTTATGTACCTTGGGAAGCACTCTTTCTACCAGGAGACAGAACTTAGTAAGATACAAGTGCAAAGGAAATTGTTCAAAACACCCCCCCACACACACACACACACACGCACAACTACACATATATACACACATACATACACACACACACACACACACACACACACACACACACACACACACACACACACACACACACACACTCACACACACCGTTTATATATGCATGCCATTTGATCGTGTAAACGATCTCGGTTCATGCAAATTAGCTGGTTATTATTCTTGACAATTGTCAGAAGTAATGCATTGAAGTTCAGCTTTGGCCCGATATATATTTGCGAAATTCGGGCCAAACTGAACTACACATTATCCATTTCGTGCGGGGAAAAGGTCATAGCATGACTTTGGTCCTGGGAAGCGTATTTCACTGCCCACATGGGACGTTGTTAATGTTACCCATGCTGCAGTTTAGCATACAAATTACGACAATAATTGCTGCTCCATCTTCAAATAATGCAAATTAGTTTCACACAAAGAATGATGGCTGGGCCGGTTGCATTTCGTGCTGCAGCAATAAATACTAAAAACATCTGATTGTAAGGTAAGCTTAAGCTGGGTGGTGTTCGTTTGAAGAGATATCTTAGCTGCACATAAATCTGAATGTCTGGCTTGCCACACAGTGCACAATATATGCAACAATATAATAGCATACACCGTGTCTCTACTGTGGCGCTGAATTCCCATGTGGCTATCACGTGGCACGCTGCTGTCCCTGTCCCGGTACTCCACCTGGGTATCATGGCTGTCGAGCTGCGCAGAGAGGTCCGCACTGTCCGGGGTGCGATCCGCCAACGGATCGCACCCCGGAGGCCCGCACGATCCGCCAACGCGAGCTGGCTGACCTCCTGGCCAAACCCCACCAGGACAAGGTCATGGACTGTGTCGTCAGCCAGTTTGCGAGCTCCCAGTATATGCATAATGGAAGCCACACACGGTCTGCGCCGGGCAAGCCCGGTGACGGTTCGTGGCTTGCCCGATGACGGTTCGTGCACCGGGCAAGGCTGGGCCTCGTGCCGCTTAACGGCTACCAGCACGGCGCACGTGATCGGCGCTGCCGCCGATGTGTCTCCGTCAGGGAGACGTCTCCCCACGTCTTGAGCCACTGTCGGCCGCACAGTGCTCCGTTCCAGTTGCGCCACAACGCAGTGCTGTTCCGCCTCGCAAAGGCGGTGCCGCAGCGGGGCGAGACGGAGCTGCGCGTCGACCGACAGGTGCCGGGCGTGGTCTCTGTCCTCCGCCCGGACCTAGTGGCGACGGGCGGCAATGAGGTCATGTCGGTCGATGTTACCACCGCCTTCCAGAGCCGGCCCGTGGCGCTGCGTGCCGCCGTCGACGGGAAGTTGGCGAAGTATGCCCCCTCGTGGAGCAGCTCCGCCAGCAGGGAGAGACGGCCTCGATCCACGTCTTCATCGTGGGCTCCCTCGGGACCTGGTGCCGGGGATCGAGGCCGTCCTCAGTTGCGCGTTAGTCGCTTTTATGCGAAGCTCATGCATCAGCTGATGGTGAGTTACACCCTGAGGTGGTCCCGAGAAGTGTACAATTGGCGTCACAAATAGCTTGGCATTCAGGCTGGACGTCCTTACACCTGAATATCCTGCTTAGGTATATATGTGCTGTGGGAAACCTGTGCAGTATACATATGCAGAATATTCAGATGTCAGGACGCTCAGCTTGACTGCCAAGTTATTTGTGGCGCCAATAGTACCTAGGTGTGGTGGGAAACAGAATGCCCATGCAGGATATTCAGGTGACAGGACACCAAGCCTGATCGCCAAGCTATCAGTGACGCCAAATGTACATGCCATATAAGACAGGAGTGGACTCACTCGGGCTTCTCCCCCAAGTGCATTGCATACTGCATTTACCGACCTTCTTCAAACGAATATGTCGTTTGGGGGCTTGGCACTTTCGTCTTGGTAATGATAAAGCAATTATCGGTGATTTCCGTGTCTAATTTCCCAACCTTCAAGACCTGAAAGAAGACTCCAGGAACTTTCGCATTGCCTCCCCCCCCCTCCTGCAGACGACTGCCATCCCATGTAAATTCTCGGATCCGCCTCTGCCCTCTCATGCCTCGTGAAAACAAACGTTGCGCACATCGATAAAATCGATCTAAAAGCTCTTATACCACCCACCACATCTCCATCTAAAATGCACGGCGACACCCAAGCTTCGAAGCACGTTGGTCGAAAGTGCGGGGCACCTATCGCTGTGAAGTAGAATGAGTGGGTGAAGGAAGCTATTGATCAGGCTGCGATTTTGCTTCACACTTGGGTACTTTATGTTGAATATTGTGTTTTAATGCATTTTGAAATATATACATTAGTTGTATATTATTTGAATGCCATGCCAATCAGAAGTAATATGTGCCCAAAGGGTCTCGCAATAAAATAATAGTACTGTTTTGAGACCTGGCTGGCTATAGCTCGAATGTATGAAATTTACGGAAGACACAACCGTTAATTTCGTAGTTGCACCTTTTCCTTCGGTCGGTGATATTATTCTGGTGAGAAATGCTCTTGGGAGTGTTGAATAAGACCATCTTGAAACAGTTTTAGCAAATACCTCAATACAACTTGTCATTTCTATGGTCGATTTATTTAACTCCCAGCCCCCAAAACGCTGATACAGTTGTTGATACAGACTGATTAAGCGCAGCGACAAACGATAAAAGCATTTCACGATTGCGAAGCTAAAAGAACATGGTGACAGCATACACCCAAAAAGTTAGCAAGTGGGCGACAAATTAGAAACTAAGTGCGAGGCACAGTCATGGAGATTTTGTTTTCGCTCCAAAAACATGCCACATCACCATTACGCAGTCGCGGGTCGAATGGACTTGCGCTTGTTTTACCACTAGAAGACAGTGCTACTAGCAACATGTGTGGTAGCCATGGAAACCGGTTTCATACTATTGGGGTAAACGCTGCTGTGTCAACCATCCCATGTATCCACTAAACCCGATCTCCCATACCGCGGATTGGAGAACAACTCAGCTAATGGGAATTTTGATAGGCCTGTATGTCTGTGACTGGATCAGCTTGGACCCATCAAAACCAGCCTGAGTGGCAGCCTATTTATTGCCATGTCATGCTCCACGCATTGCCAGACCTTCACGATTTCAGCCTCACGAAGCTTCACGAGATTTCACAGAAATTGAATAACAAGAAGTGCAGGAATTCCACATAGCAGCATGAATCCACAATGTAGTTGTCTGAATGCGGTGAAATCTTACCAGTAAACCTGATCATCACAATACCGTACACTTCGCGCACGTCTGTCGTCTGTTGTCAAGCACGTTCGGCATCCGTACCGGTGGAAAACGATACATGGCATTCGACGAAGTGTAGCGTGAGCTGGAAAGCGTGCATGACATACGACACACGCCACATGCTGCATATGATAGCCACGTTAATTTGGGCTCTGCGACGACCGTCGCCATTGGCAGCCTGTAGCTTCGTTGGCCCAACTTTCCAGTTGCAGGCACGGCAGCGTCGGCGACGTGTAGCGACGTCCTGCATATTCCAACAACGGCACCGGTGGCTGTCCGCTACACTGCATGTCGTCTCAACACGCACACTGTTGCTGCGTCACCGGCGGCCGATCTGAATACACATCGGTGAGGCGCACCAGTGTGTATTTCAGTCTGTTTTGCTGGCACGCTGAGTGTGTGTGTGTGTGTGTAAAAAAGGTCAACACGTTACGGTTGGGCTGCCGCACGGTTTCAATAGTAGGCCACCGCGCCTCCTGATCCACATCCTCGATCTGTGCCTTGTGGTGTTACCGTCGGGAGGAACGGGCGATGCCAATGCTACACAGCCTGCTGTTTTTTGGGCCGGACAGCCGACAAAAACCGTGATATAATAGTATAACTGCTCAACTTGAACGATAAGGCTGCTGTGTGAAGCAAAACGCAGAACAACAATATTGAGCTCATCCTGGGATGCCAACGAATGAAATGCATCTCATGCTTCGAAGTTCGCATGCTGAACTACCCTGGCAATGGTGTGACATTTCGGAATACGAGATTCCATAAATGCACCCGCTTATTGTGTGTAGTGAGTGATTTCACAACTTGAAACGGGATAGTGCCAAGGTGAGCAGCTGATCCTCGGGTGAAAGACGGCCAAACGGCGGACGTCCACACGCCAAAATAAAACCGTCCCAAAAGTCACCATTTTGTAGCCGATCACGCGGCCGATATTCCTGGGTCTGGCCGGCTTCCGTTGCCGACTGCCGAGCAGTGGCGCGTGCGGCACATCTGCAACCGTCAGGGCGGCCGCCTGTGACGCAACAGCAGCCGGCTACCGGTGTAGCTGCCGATAGTGGTTGGTCGCCACCGCACGCCACGCCATGCAACGAACACAACACCTGCACGTGGATTTGGGACGGAATGAATGGATCGCCACCGCCCGGCCCAGGCAACCAACGTCAACACTTGGCCTGCTTCACGACGCTCTCGTCTGACACGTCGTACGGAACGTCGCCACTTCCTCACGCCCAACAGTCGTGGCGAAAAGGAAGTGCGCGCGGTCGGCGAGCTTCGAACCCGCAACCCTTCCGTTGCGGAAGCGACGCGCCGACCACCGCACCGCCGGCCCACCGCCAGCGGCTCGCACTATGGGGCACGGTCGCCACAAGTCCTCTGGTGTGCTGCGACTTCAGCACGGGCCGCCCGTGCTCGGCCCATTTACTCGTCACTGCCACCGCCGCTGCCACCGCCGCTGTCGCCGTCGCCGCCGCCGCCGCCGCCTCCTCCGATGGCCTCTGCGGCATTGCTGGCCGTGTCCTGTACCGTCTCGAGGACGCCTCCTGCTGCGCCATTCGCCGCATCTGTCGCGCTGCCAACTGCTTCTCCGGCGGCATCTGTGGCATCGCCATAGGCGCCTTTGGCGGCATCTGTGGCATCGCCGTAGGCACCCTGGGCGGCATCTGTGGCATCGCCGTAGGCACCCTGGGCGGCATCTGTGGCATTACCGTAGGCACCCTGGGCGGCATCTGTGGCATCGCCGAAGGCGCCCTTGGCGGCATCTGTAGCATCACCGTAGGCACCCTTGGCGGCATCTGTGGCATCGCCGTAGGCACCCTTGGCGGTATCTGTGGCATCGCCGTAGGCACCCTTGGCGGCATCTGTGACGTTGCCGAAGGCTCCGTTCGCGGCGTCCGTCGCGTCGCCGACGGCTCCGTCGGCGGCTTCAGTCGCTTGATCTGCCGCGTTTGTGGCGGCGTCAGAAATGCCCCCCTGCAGACCGTCCAAACTTGGAACCTTTCCCAGAATTCCGCCGCCAACTCCCCCGTCTGTCAAAAGAGAACACGGCTGCTGACGGGCCGTGCCTGCGGAAGCAAATATATTGGCGAATGCAATGAAGGGCGTAACAGTGTGCGGCGACTTTATGTCGACATACCACGTCACGATACCGCAGTAGGACGGGACATGCCTAGAGGAAGCATTACGGCATGGAACATGCATTCAATGGCACAAAATCACCACATGATGCTATCAGAACGTGGTGTCACAGCGATAATTATTTCAAAGCGCAGTGTCACAGCAGGGGGGATACCAGGACACAGTGCCACATCAGGCGAGGTACTACGACATAGTGTCACAGCTAGGGGCATACCACAACACAGCGTGACAGCAGGGGACACACCACGACACAGTGTCACAGTCAAGGGCATACCAGGACACGGTGTCGCATTAGGCGAGGTACTATGAAACAATGTCACAATTAGGGACATACCACGACACAGTGTCACAAATAGGGATATACCACGACACAGTGTCACATCAGGTGACATACGACACAGTGTCATAATTAGGGACATACCACGACACAGTGTCACAGATAGGGACATACCACGACACAGTGTCACAATTATGGATATACTACGACACAGTGTCACAGTCAAGGGCATATCAGGACACAGTGTCACATCAGGCAACATACCACAACACAGCGCCACATTTAGGGACATGCCACGACACGGTGTCACATATAGGGACATATCACGACACAGTGTCACAATCAGAGACGTATCAGGACACAGTGTCACAGTCATGGACATACCACGACACAGTGTCACAAGCAGGGACATACCACAACGCAATATCACAGGACATTCGCATCAACCTCGCCATAAGCCAGTTTAAAAAGACAACACCAACTCAGCACCCATGAGTCAGATGGCACAGGCGAGACGGTGACATGGCGCATATCAGCGTACGAATCCAGGATTCCGGATTGCGTGAGGGGGGAAATTACTCACACGATGTCATCATGGATAAGGTATCCAGTTCTCAGGCCACATAAATGGTGTAGAAACGGGTTGAAGCATATCCATGTTAGTATTTCATCCTAGGCTTTCAGCACAGTGGGTATTCATGGGCGCTGTATAACCATCGCAGTCCATGCGCCCCTAAGCCAAAATAACCAACCAACAGTGGGTATTCATTTATATGACAATTACACCACAGGTTTGTTCAGTATGGATTGGCAAAGCACTGTGGAGGATATTCATTGAGCATGTCCTTTGTCAACGAAGTATTTATTCGAAAATAAATATGCTATTAAATACTATGTATATATATCCATATATGCATATATGTTGTATTTAATAAATATTTATACACATATATACATACATATAGTATTTAATATATATACATATATACATATGTATAGTATTTAATATATATATATATATATATATGTATATATATGTTCACAAAAATATTATATATATTACGTACTACATGCTATACCTTATATCTTACATTAATACATTTTTCCTTCAGCGAAGTATTACAAGGTTCTATTATTTCACAAAGTTGCGGACGTTTCGCTTTTAGCAATGAGGGTACTCCACGACGGATCGACGGCGAGATGTGCCAAATATCAGCGATGTCTTAGATTATGCCATGAATCGGTCTGCAGGGTTATCTGGCGCGTCCCCACCGCAGCAACCAAAAATACAGTAGATCAAACAAGAAATATTGAGGTTTTCACCACACAAGGGGAGTAATTTATAGGCGCTTCGAACACCGAAAGCGGTCTCTTTTTCGTGACATTTCCTCGCCAGGCCCCTAAAGAATATGCTTGCAGTACCATTGATTAATGTAGTTCTCTCCATGGGTAAATAACGAGTAAAAGTCACCATAAACAAAATCTGCTTTAGGCTGCGGCGACGACATTTAACGCTTTATATGAGCAGTTGCGGGGGTGAATTACAAGAAATATTTTTTATCGATGATTGAATCGAACCAATGGCAAAATTTGGATACTTTCTCCGTAAAGACCATAAGCAGAGATCAATGCTTATCACAAATTTAGATACGGTTTTGGCTTAGGGCCTTGTTTGGTTTCAAATGCAGGTGGTGTGGGAAAACCGGAAAGGCCACCGTATATTATCTAACGGGAAAAAGTTGAAGCAAACCGAACGGACAAAGACAAAAGGACCGCCCCGTTCATACGTGCCCTGACAACCGATAACTATTATGAAATCCATTTTTACGACTCTTTGACGAAGCTCACTTTTTTACATTGGTTTACCCTTGTTTGGTTCTAGTAAAATAAAACATTTCCTGGTCCCCTCGGGTATTTCGGCACCCCTAGAAAATTGTAAAGGACGATTAATACGAACGACTGATCATATTCCACCAGAGCACCTCTACCCTGTAACAACTTCTCGAACTGACTGGCAGCGCACAACAAACCACACTCGCCCACTTCTCTCGAGCCAATCCCGTCCCAGTTCCGCAGGTCACCCAAGGTCACACCACTACAGGCTCCGCCCATAGCAGGCCAGCTCTCACCAAACACCGGAACTACCATATGAGCGCGACAACACTTCTGCAAGAAATGTCAACTCTCTCCCGTGAATAATTATTTAAATGAATAATTGGGAGGTATAATAATTGAGTATGGGTTCATACTTCGTATGAGAATTGATGCTTCTGTACAAATTGAGATGGTCCTCGGAAGTCAAGACAATCCATGCCGCTGAATCGACTAGGCCTCTGCGGCATGCTGGAATGTGTTCAATCAAATCAGCAACTCAAAATTGGGGACGAGGAGATGGGAGGCTCAATTGGTAACTACGGGACCACCATCCCAGGAAACCAAACTACGCCCACCAACCCTCCCACAATAATACTAAAGCAATGGGGAATAGTATCCGACTGGAAGGTCACGCACTAGATTGGGTGTGGAGCATCCCTAGTTAACATGCTTGGAGAAGCTTTGCGAGGGACGAAGCCAAAGTCGGGAAATTTGTCCGAAATGGGAGCTGAAGTATGTCCTCAACTACATAGAATTTCATCCTCCGTGCTGAAATAGACAAAGCTTCAACCGATGTTGGTGAAGGAGTACGCCCTTCACGAAATGACATCTGCAAGCTCACATTTGAGGAATATCGGGGAGTGTGTACCGCAGCCGCTACTGACGCCAGGTAACACGGACGGAGCTTCACCTACTGACGTCAGCTTACCTACTGACGTCAGCTTACCTACTACTTCCAGGTTTCCTACTAACGCCAGCGCCACGGGTGAAGCTTCGCCTACTGACGTCAGCTTATGTTCTGACGTCACCTTACCTACTCACGTCAGCTTATCTATTCACGGCAGTACCACGAGCGAAGCTTCACATAAATAAAGAGCTTCACAGAATCAGGGTTTAGCTCATGCCGAGGCTGACAGCACACACACATGCATCAGACGGGTTATCCCATGTGATACCAGTTCAAAACGTCCAACCATTGGGGAGGACGAGCCAAAACTCAGAGCAGAGACTCGGCCGTCCAGAGTGATCGAGTCGTGGCCGTGGCCACCGCAGGTGTCGGTCAGAGCGCCTCAACAGCACCGGCGGACAACGGCGGCAGCCGGGACACAGTGGCGGACAACGGCGGCAGCCGGGACACAGTGGCGGACAGCGGCGGCAGCCGGGACACAGTGGCGGACAGCGGCGGCACCTGGGACACAGTGACGGACAGCGGCGGCAGCCGGGACACAGTGGCGGACAGCGGCGGCAGCCGGGACACAGTGACGGACAGCGGCGGCACCTGGGACACAGTGGCGGACAACGGCGGCAGCCGGGACACAGTGGCGGACAGCGGCGGCAGCCGGGACACAGTGGCGGACAGCGGCGGCAGCCGGGACACAGTGGCGGACAGCTGCGGCAGCCGGGACACAGTGGCGGACAGCGGCGGCAGCCGGGACACAGTGGCGGACAACGGCGGCACCTGAGACACAGTGGCGGACAGCGGCGGCAGCCGGGACACAGTGGCGGACAACGGCGGCAGCCGGGACACAGTGGCGGACAACGGCGGCAGCCGGGACACAGTGGCGGACAGCGGCGGCAGCCGGGACACAGTGGCGGACAGCGGCGGCAGCCGGGACACAGTGGCGGACAACGGCGGCAGCCGGGACACAGTGGCGGACAACGGCGGCACCTGGGACACAGTGACGGACAGCGGCGGCACCTGGGACACAGTGGCGGACAACGGCGGCACCTGGGACACAGTGGCGGACAACGGCGGCACCTGGGACACAGTGGCGGACAGCGGCGGCAGCCGGGACACAGTGGCGGACAACGGCGGCACCTGGGACACAGTGGCGGACAGCGGCGGCAGCCGGGCCACAGTGGCCGGCTACTGGCTGACCTGTCACGTGTCAGGCCACTGGCTGACCTGTCACGTATCTGGCCACTGGCTGACCTGTCACATTGCTGACGCCGTCCGGCCCTGGTGAGACGACCTCGCCGGCGGCACTGCTGGCACACACGCCCATGCTGGCGCTGCTTGGTGCTGGCGCTGCTCGGGTGCTGGCGCTGCACGGGTGCTGGCGCTGTTCGGGGGCTGGCGCTGCTCGGGTGCTGGCGCTGCTCGGGTGCTGGCGCTGCTCAAGTGCTGGCCCTGCTCGGGTGCGGCGAACACTGACCCCGCCGGCCGCGCTGGCCCGCCACGCCATCGATTCGGCGGGTATGTGTGTCTCACACGACACAACACACAGCACGTGAATAATGCACCACACCCGACGACCACGTCGACGCCGGCGCTCGCCTGCTCGCTGACCTTTGTGGCGCCTGCTCACTGACATTTGTGGCGCCTGCTCACTGACCTTTGTGGCGCGTGCTCACTGACATTTGTGGCGCCTGCTCACTGACCTTGGTGACTGACATTTGTGCCGCGTGCTCACTGACCTTTGTGACTGACCTTTGTGGCGCGTGCTCACTGACATTTGTGGCGCCTGCTCACTGACCTTTGTGACTGACCTTTGTGCCGCGTGCTCACTGACCTTTGTTGCGCCTGCTCACTGACCTTAGTGACTGACATTTGTGGCGCATGCTCACTGACATCTGTATCGCCAGATCACTGACCTTTGTGGCGCCTGCTCACTGACCTTTGTGGCGCCCGTTCACTGACCTTTGTGGCGCCTGTTCACTGACCTTTTTGGCGCCTGCTCACTGACCTTTGTGGCGCCTGTTCACTGACCTTTGTGGCGCCTAATCACTGGCCTTTGTCTCGGGTCCTCACTGTTCTTTGTAGTGCCTGCTCACTAACCTTTGTCTCAGGTCCTCACTGTTCTTTGTAGTGCCTGCTCACTGACCTTTGTTGCGCCTGCTCACTGATCTTTGTGAAGTGTGGATGCGCCGCGGGCTATTGTGACCACAGCGCTATGCTCCGCAGCGTGTGACTATGCAATGGTTGGCATTGAAGACGCATTTAGAGCCTGATTTTTGCCGGTTTTCAAAGCTCATAGAGTTGCCCAGCACTTCGTGGTGTTGCCAAGCAGTTCGTGGAGTTGCCAAGCAGTTCGTGGCGTTGCCAAGCACTTCCAATGAGCGATACATAAATATGCAGTCCAATGTGCTTTAGGGTGTGTCGCCTGAACGGTTTTTCTTATGCTTAGTGAAATTACCGTGCAGATCACCTAAAAAAAACCCTGTGGTCGAAACCAAATCGAAATCAAACAATAAACAAAATATGCGACAGGCCGATCAAGAAACAAATTTGCCGGGCGCCCGGCGTTGAAGTCTCCAGTGATGGCGCTCCGTTGCGATTGGCATCTAACACCATGCGTCGGCCGCCGTCGGAGCGCCGCCGCGGCGCTGTGACGAAAAAGGCGGCAGTCGATGCTGTGGATGACTTATGAATGGATTCTGGTAATTCAAAAACAGATCAGGGGAGCCGGGATATATCTGATTGTAAAGATTAAACTTCACCGAAGAACTGATCGCTCCACTTTCCTTTGTATGTGCTCCACCTTTCACAGTGCTATGAATCATCATTCGAATAAATTGCGTACGCACTAACGACACAAAATAGCTTCGCATGCCATACATCCCTGTTTTATTAGTCAATCCAAGTCTCCTGTTCCTTTTCGTTACTCAAGTTTCAAGGGAAACTTGGATTATCAGCAGTAGGGACAACCTATTAACGACGGCGACACGAGCCGTGCTGATATCTGATATCGATGTGCTGAAATGCGATATCGCGAAAATGTACTGATATCGATAGCTGCAAATGTGCGATGGCCGACAAAGTGCCACGAATGGAGTTTCCCTTTGTCCAAGACCAGAGAGGACCTCGCCAAATGCAAATCGGCACCGCAGATATCCGTGAAACCACTCGTCGACGTGCTATGGACGAAAGGAGGCGCCTGACCGCCGAGGGAGTGACATCACCACAACCGGGACCTTCTGGAATGGCCCAGCTAGATTCTATTCAGACCAAGATTCCGCCACAGATTCATCATCACTCACATCTGTAGTCAATGAGTCAGAGTATATGGTGAACAGTAACACAGACGAACTGCTAAATACGGCTCTAGCAGCAGATCGGTACGGAGTGTCTAATCGTGCGTGTGCTGCGATCATAAACGGTTTCCAAGTGGACATTGGTCGGATCACTTCTGACGATATGGACTGCATAGTGGATAGCAAAAAAGTATGGCGAGCAAGGGATCGGATTAGAAGAGAGGTAGTAGCCCAGAGCCATGAGGATCATGCAGGTCGTGTATCTGGTCTCTACTTCGACGGTAGAAAAGACGACACGCTTATGACAGCCAGTTCAAAGAAGACGGAAGAGCACATTGTGGGCATATTTAGGACATTTTACCCCACAGACTGGGAAAGCGGAGGACATTTTTCAGGACCTGAACGCCGTGGCATATGAGTTTGGTGCGGATGTTTCTGTGCTTGGCTGTGACAGCACGAGAGTTAATACTGGCCAAAAAGATGGTGTCATTCGTTTGTTTGAGCTCGGACAAAAACGCCCCGTCCACTGGTTTGTGTGCCAGCTTCATGCAAATGAAATTAATCTTCGTGCAGTATTTAGCCAGCTAGATGGAGTCACAACAGGACCTAAGTCGTTTAGTGGGCTGATTGGCCGGGCTGCTGCAGGCACAGTAGAAACCTTGCCAGTGGTCGATTTTGAGACAATCGATGGCGGAAATGTTTCAGAAATGACGCAGGAGATTCTCAGTGACCTAAGTTCAGACCAGACTATTCTGTACAGTCTGGCGCGTAGTGTCCAGACGTGCTGTATCTCAGATAGAACTGCGAAAATGAAGATCGGTCCACTAAACCACTCCAGGTGGCTGACTCTGGCGGCGCGAATTCTCCGGCTCTACATATCAACCGAACAGCCATCAGACAGTCTGAGAATGCTAGCGGAGTTCATCGTGTGCCACTATACTCCCATGTGGTTCTGCATCAAGAAGAACTGGAAATGTTCTGACGGTCCTGGCAATGCGCTGCACAGCGTGCAACTTCTCAAAAGTTTGCGACCTGAGATAGCGGCCATGGTGCAGCCGGTAATACAGCGCAACAGCTATTGGTGTCACCCTGAGGCAGTACTGCTAGCAATGGCAGCGGGCCAAGATCAAGCCACACGGGAAAGGGCGGTCACTCAAATCCAGCAGTGTCGCAGAACTCAAGTCGATAGTGATACTGACGAAGTGCGGAAGTTCAAGCTTCCAAAAGTGAATATGGGGGCAAACAGCATCATGAAGCTGATTGATTGGTGTAATGAGGCGATAACCGAGCCGCCCTTGACGCAACAACTGTCCGATGATGACTTACTAGACATCATCGCGAGTCCTCTCGAAGTACCGCCATACCCCGTGCACAGTCAGCGGTGGAACGGATGGTGAAAGTGGTGACCGAGGCGTCTTTGAAGGTAATTGGTGAAGAGGCCCGCCACGGTTACATTGTGGCGAAGTTGAAACACAGGTCGGCAATGCCAGTGCTCAGCAGCAGAAAGGATTTCATGTCGGGTTTTCTGTCGAGCATGTAGACAAGTAGTACAGTTATAAAATGATAGTTCGTACAAAAAAATGTGGCCGCTCGTACAAAAGGTGACGTCGCTGTATGCCCGTCTCCTTCGGTTGTAGTGTAACGGAGCATGATGCCGATTTCGCCTGGTCTATTTGTCATAACAATAAGATAGCAAGTGTCTCAGAATGATTTAATTGGTCTTCGATGTAAACAGACGAGGAATTTTGAAGATGTTCAAGCTTTTAAAAGTGAAAATATTAGCATTATACGCCGATAGATCTACTGATTGAAAATGGAACGAACAAGCGACGTAAAGTGAACCTTTCTTTCATGCGTCAGATATCCAGGCAACTTATTAAGCGACTGGTACTTATCAAAAGCCTTTTACCCCACTAAACACTTTCATTGAGTTTTATTAATGAGCTTCATCGCCAGAATCCATTCATCAATCATCCACAGCACCGACTGCCGCCTTTTTCGTCACTGCGCTGCGGCGGCGCTCCGACGGTGGCCGGACGCGTGGTGTTAGATGCCAATCGCAACGGAGCGCCATCACTGGAGACTTCAACGCCGGGCGCCCGGCAAATTTGTTTCTTTATCGGCCTGTCGCATATTTTGTTTATTGTTTTATTTCTATTTGGTTTCGACCACAGGTTTTTTTTAAGGTGATCTGCACGATAATTTCACTAAGCAAAGTGCAATTTAAAAAAAAAGGTCCTTCGTGACACACCCTAATGTGCATACACTACGCACTAATCCCAATGCAGTCCAATGTGCATACACTACGCCGGTCAAAACTTATGAACTAGTTATGCTGCTATTAAATAAAGTTACTACTGAGAGCTACTGGCCGGTCTAAGGATAGAAGAACTTGTACACAAATTCAGTGAACGTTCAGTGCCCTTTTATCGATGGAGCTTACGAGTAGCAAAACTGCGGACAATAGTAATAATCCCTTTGTTAATAATACCACACGGACCATGCTCCTCCAAAAGCGACCGATTTTTTGGACGAAATGATGTGCTCAAATGGAATTTTCTTCAGATCTAACACCATTTTCAGCTATAAATATTATTTTAAGCAGACTCGAATAATGTTAGGTGTCCTAAACTGAAGTTTTCGAAATTTGATAATTTGCTTACAGCCCCCCATCCGGTTTTCTGGATGCGCTCCTGCTGAGAGCGTCTATGAACTACCATCTTTATTATCCAGAAGTTAATAATACCACATGTACGGGGTTTATAACTTACCATTATTATGCATACTTTTGAGCCTTGCAATTGATTTCGCTCCTTGACAAATGGCTCCACTACTAATTATTATTGGCACAGTTCGTCTAATCGCAACATACATTTCCATTTAAGTCTGTTTTCTTTGTCGTTTTCCTCCGAAGGCGACTTCAGCTGTCTGCTTATGATGAAGCTACGCTTATTGAAAACAATTCAGCATATGTCAGCTTTATGTCCGGTATATTTGATCATATCAATGTGATGTTTAGTAACCGAAACCCAAAGCATCACGTTCGTCACAGTTTCCTCTTCACGCGCATCCCTGGCAGGTCTCCAACTGCGTTCGTTGATCCTCTCCGGAAAAGTTTTACTTTGAAAGAAACATCAGTCTATATGCAATGCCATCATTGGTAGGGCTCAGAAAACTCCCAAACCGATGTTTTTCGTTCTAGTTTAAATTTCCTTTTGCCTGTAAGAGGGAAACTATACTGTTGGGTCCCTCCCTTGGAATCTCGAGAGGTTTCGACCTATGTTGCTAGTCTAAATGTGTACCCTAAATTGGAAGACCTAAATTCAAATCAATTCAAATTATGTTCCCCTAAACCGGGGAAACCAGCATGTGCGTATTCTTGGAAGTGATGCACTACAGAAGGCGGATGCAATACATTCATGCATGTCAACCATGCTCAGATGACTGTTAAACCTAAACTAAACCCCAACCCAACCAAAAAAAAATTGGGAGTATGGGGGACGGGGTTTTCTTTTTTTTCTTCTTTCTTTCGTTTGCTTTCCCCCCCCTTCAAAAAAAAAAAAAATTTTTTTTATGGGAAAAAATTTTTTTTTTTTTTTTTTTTTTTTTCCCCCCCCCCCCCTCCTTACCTTAATTTTATATTTTTTTTTTTTTTTTTTTTGGCCCCATTGAAAAGCTAAATTTTATTTTTTTTTTTTTTTATTTAATTTTAATTTTTTTTTTTTTTTTTATATTTTTTTTTTTTTTTTTATAATTTTTTTTTTTTTTGTTGTTGGTGTTCTCCTCCTCCCGGGGTTTTTTTTCTCTTGTTTTCCCAAGGCGTGAAAATTCCCCCCATTGCGCGGGGTTTCCCCTTATTCCTCTCCCTTCTTTCTTGTTTTTTTTTTTGTTGAGATTACGCTAGGTGTGAAAGCTTAGTGTGTGGAAACATGGCGCGTCAGAGGTGGCAGACAATATGAGGCTTTCAAGGGCCGCATGCCTCCTAGGCACCAAGACATCGTGCCGTTGGGGATGTGCTGACCTAGCGATGCGATACAGCTAAACGTCCAGTGACTCCTGCAAGCCTCTGCTTGTAGCGATGATAGAGACACGCTTTAGTGCCATGGAATACTGGTGGCCGGGCGTTGTGGGCGCGTTCTGTTCTCCCGGCTGTAATGGTCTAGGTTTGGTGTCGCACCGCGACAACTTATTCGCAAGTGCAACAGCGGTTGGTTGCCCCTTGATTGACCGAGCCTACGAGTAGCAAAACGGCGAACAATGATAATGTCCCCTCGCCATTGAGCACCTCGACTGTACCCGCACACTTCTGTCGGCTGCGTTGTCCGCTGTACGCGGGTCCTGCCGTACAGTAATTGTTATGATCAGCGGATGATCGTGCCTCGTGGTCCCAGGAACGCTAACGAAGCAGGTTGTGCACGACGCACGCGCTAGGGAATGGTCAGGCCACTTGGAAACCAGAAAGACGCTGAAAAAAACGACGACGTTGTTTGTCACTGGCCAGATTTGTCCTCAGTCCAGACCGAGTACCTGGGGTTCACTTTGCCCCCAGAAGTGGCAGCCAGTCCTTTCCGAGCCTGTTTCGGAAGGGTGTCAGTTGCATTTTCCCATGGGAATGCATTTCAACTGATAGCATGGGTTCCTCCCTCTGTCCATGTGTGGTAGCATATGCAGTTCGTTGAGGGCATGCAGCATTTTCCGAATGAATGTAAGCTTTCTTGATTTCGATCCAGGAAGCAGCGACAGTAGTTATGGTACTGGTAAATGAGCTTTTCTCAAGGCATGACTGACCCAGTGTCGTTTATTCAGACCGAGGAAAACACCTTAAGTTTCGCCTTTTCCTAGAGGTTTGCCGACGCGTTTGTGTGGTCCAGACTGTTGTGCGTGTGTCGCATGTGCCGAGCGCGGGCCATGGTTTATGGCACCACGGACGCTCGACCCACTTCCTACTGTTCGCCCTGGCAGGGCCCAGTCGCGTCAGGGCAAGGCCAGAGATAGCAGCGTTTGTAGTCGAGCCGTGAACAGTGAAAATATAGAGACCGTGATCTACCAGTGTATCGCAAGACTGAGGACTAAGCGTGCACCACCACACGGACGAGAACATCTGGTTGCCATTTTCCTTCCAGTTAGCTCAATATATAGAGCGCTGGCCTGCATGCCTCCCAGTTCAGCATGAAGTGGCAACTGGCCAGGGATGGTCGGAGACGCACACAGCATGGGCGGCCGTGGCCGCTACATGAGCACGTTGAACGTCCCTTCAAAATGGTGCTTTAGACTCAAAAGCACCATTTTCTAGTTCAAATTATAGTTGAACTAGAATTTCCCCAAATCGGGATGTGGGTGCCAGGTCAATGTATGGAGCTTATGCTTAACACTGGCTCTGATCCTGTACAGTGCCCAAACAATAAATCGTGCTAAATATATATTAAAAAGAAGTTAAACGGACGGTTCAAGTGGCTTAACACGATCGCATTTGGAACGCTTGCAAGGCATGTCGCAGACAATCAGCAAGCATCGGATTTGGTTCTGCCCAAAGGTGTACTCGCTTACAATGCAAGCCAGCACAGTGCACTCACAAGGATTTGAGAACTATGGGCAGATTCGAAGACCACTGGAAGGCTTCGTCCGAGCACCACAAGTTCTCAAATGAGAACCCAAGGTTCTCAAGAGAGCTGTTCTCGTCCGAGAATATTCGTCGGTTTCTGAGATAGTTTTGTGCCGTCAGGAGGATTCTCCAAGAACCTTGACTGACACCCTTCAAGAATATCCGAGAACCTTACTGAGATTCGGACACCATTGTGGGCTCTCACAAGAGCACCACATATTTTGAATGGAGTATTGCATGTGGTTACTGATGCTATTGGAGGGTGTTATGAGAGCACCTCACACTTCAGCCTGGAAACCCCCGTGTAATTTCCAACACCGTTGCAGGGTATCACGAAAGCACCACATTTTGTTTTGTGCACAATTACGAGATAGTTTTGTGTTGTCAGGAGGATCCTCCAAGAACCTTGACTGACACCCTCCAAGAATATCCGAAATCCTTACTGAGATTCGGACACCATTGTGGGCTCTCACAAGAGCATCACATATTTTGAATGGAGTGCTGTATATGGTTTCTGGTGCTATTGGAAGGTGTTATGAGAGCACCTCACACTTCAGTCTGGAAACCCCCGTGTAGTCTCCGACACCGTTGCAGGGTATCACGAGAGCACATTGTGTTTAAAACAAGCTATTCATCTGGAATGTTTGGGGCCGCGGTAGTTCAGTCGGTAGGGAGTTGGACTCTTGATCGCAAGATCGCGAGTTCGAATCCCACAACCGGCAGGATTACCGGATGAGGCGAATCGCATCCTACAGTGGGCATGCGCCTGATACATAGGCGTCCGCCTCACATGTATGGTAACTGGGATTATGGTGATGGCGAAAGCTAAGTTTGGGTGTAGCCTCGGTATGTGGTGTTTTGTTTGGTGCATGAAATCTTACCACGTGAAATGATCCGGTATTGCATGCTGTATGCATGTCGTTTACCCGGATCGTGGGGCTGGGAGGAATGTGACGCTGGCCATTGGGCTTAACGTGCATGCATATGCATTAACTGCAATATATGTGTCTGTGTCGTTGTAGATGATACTTGTATGCCAGGTACACTTGGCTGAATATGTAAGCTCCGAGAGTAGGCTCCGTAGTGTGGGCTACGTTGCACTGCTCGCTTGCGAACCCGAGTCTCCTAGCTTCAGTACCTGTATTTGAGGAACAATCTCTATAGGTATTCGGCCTGGTCACTGTTGGATACCGCATCGCACTCACAACCTCGCGCCATCTCGTTCCGGGCACGACCCTCCGCCAAGGCGACCCGAGGCCACCACCGGATTTCCCCGGGCGCGCAGCCGCAGAGGCACACTCAGCCGCAGCACGCGCGCACAACACGAGGCACCCGCCGCACCGCCGGCCCCGCCCACGCCGCTGCTGCTCCCCGTGCGTGAGCCCGGTCACCACGCCGCGCACCGCCGGGCACGGGCGGAGGCAGTCACGCCACCGCCTCATACATGCTAATGTCTGACAAGCTAGACGTTGCATTATGATAGATCATACTCCGAATGACATCTGGATTCCACATTCGGTCTGGATTCCACATTCGGTCTGGATTCCACATCCGGTCTGGATTCTACGTCCGGGCGGCGGTTCGTGCTGTCTACATCGTCCATATTTCAAATTCTTCCAATGCTATTGAGACCACCAACCAACTCACGGGTCTTCCCTTTCAGCGACTGCAGCCTTGGCTGAATACGACGATTGACGGTACTTGTGTGCCATCGACCTGTACTGCATGTACGCCGTATGTCCTGTTATTCACCTCCGACGAGACATAGCTAATCGCTATATGATGGGACGCCCCGCCGCTGAAGGAACCAGAAACCACGCAGATCCACAGTGAATGCACTGCACTGACTCGGAGCGCGGTGATTCCCAGATTCAAAAGCCAAGCCAGTGTGGCGTGTCAAGTTTCAGCAGCCGCCTTATGTGCGGCTGAAAGCCTGGTAGAACTTCTTGACAGTCTGGCTGCGTTAGTGGACGGAAAGCTAGAATTGTCAGACATTCTGACTGGGCACGTGAACGGAGAGCTAGAATTGGCAATTGCCTGACAGTCTAAGTGGGTACGTGGACGGGTAGTTATCGAGTGGACGTCGCTGCCATCGTATAGCCGGGCAAGCCGTGCTGTCCGGTTTTCAGAATCACACACTCCATATATATATACTGCGTGGTGCATTCGTATTCGCATCTAGTGTCGCGGTTTGATGAAATGAAATGTATGCCGTCGCCCGTTGTATCCCATCAGAAACATTTCAATTATCTCATGCATGGTATAAGTATCTAGGTATGTACGTATAGAAGTATGTAAATATATAAGCACATGTGTATATACGTTCATAAGCATACATGTACATATATAAGTGTATAAGTATGGATCCGTTCCCGTGGCTCCACCAGAAGGAACTCAGTGAAGGTTAGCTTAGGCTTGATGAGATTTGCCACGGGAACCACCGGTGAAGCTTCGTGGAGATATCAACTGACAGTGGTGCGAATACCGCGAGAAGAATGAAGCGTTTGGCGCTGTATCACAACTTGACCAAATTGCTCCTCAACTGTTCGCCAAAATGAACGCACAATCTACATACTATATCTTAAAATACAAATCACAAAATATGACTTGCTTCTGGCAATGTTTGTGTCTCAGAGACTGCCGGGAGCACAGATGTCCTTTTCGTCTATGCGATAAACCAGGCAATCTCCCTTCCCTCTCAGATGTGCACCAGGCATCGTTTCCCCTTGTTTGCGGTTGGTTACAGCCCACCTTCTTAACCTGCCCGTCTTTCCGGTCAGATCCTCACACCCCGCATCGGGGGGGGGTCGATACTTGTCACCTCTAATCTCCAAACAAAGCATCGCACGAAAAAAGGGTATCATCGGAAAGCGCTCAACGAGCAGGGTCGGAATCTACCCTCAAACTTGTATCCCACAAAGGCGACGTCAATGGGCGGGTCCATTTTGCCACTTTTTTCTGTGACAAAATAGATCCCAAAATGTTAGGCAATAGTTCACAATTGCCTAACTTTTTTTTTTTTGGGGGGGGGAGGTGGCTCTGCAGAGTTCATTTTGGGAGATTTTAAAAACAAACAAAGCAATATTTGGAATCAGAAGGGGAAGGCGAATTCTACCATGGCTTTACATTGTTTACCCACCAAAAAATCAACATATTTTTGTCTGCAGGATCGGCATGTGGTGGTGGCAGGGTACCGACAGGATCAGCATGTGGCGGTGGCAGGGCACCGACAGGATCAGCATGTGGCGGTGGCAGGGCACCGACAGGATCAGCATGTGGCGGTGGCAGGGCACCGACAGGATCAGCATGTGGCGGTGGCAGGGCACCGACAGGATAAGTGGTGGGGCAGACGACAGGATCACAATGGGATCAGCATGTGGCGGTGCAGGGCACCGACAGGATCAGCATGTGGCGGTGGCAGGGCACCGACAGGATCAGCATGTGGCGGTGGCAGGGCACCGACAGGATCAGCATGTGGTGGTGGCAGGGCACCGACAGGATCAGCATGTGGCGGTGGCAGGGCACCGACAGGATCAGCATGTGGCGGTGGCAGGGCACCAATGGGATCAGCATGTGGCGGTGGCAGGGCACCGACAGGATCAGCATGTGGCGGTGTCAGGGTACCGACAGGATCGCAGCGGTGAACAAGGATCAGCATGTGGCGGTGGCAGGGCACCGACAGGATCAGCATGTGGCGGTGGCAGGGCACCGACAGGATCAGCATGTGGCGGTGGCAGGGCACCGACAGGATCAGCATGCCGACAGGAGCATGTGGCGGTGGCAGGGCAACCGACAGGATCAGCATGTGGCGGTGGCAGGGCACCGACAGGATCAGCATGTGGCGGTGGCAGGGCACCGACAGGATCAGCATGTGGCGGTGGCAGGGCACCGACAGGATCAGCATGTGGCGGTGGCAGGGCACCAATGGGATCAGCATGTGGCGGTGGCAGGGCACCAATGGGATCAGCATGTGGCGGTGTCAGGGCACCGACAGGATCAGCATGTGGCGGTGTCAGGGTACCGACAGGATCAGCATGTGGCGGTGGCAGGGCACCAATGGGATCAGCATGTGGCGGTGGCAGGGCACCGACAGGATCAGCATGTGGCGGTGGCAGGGCACCAATGGGATCAGCATGTGGCGGTGACAGGGCACCAATGGATCAGCATATGGCGGTGTCGCCACAGCATGTAGCGGTGTCAGGGTACCGACAGGATCAGCATGTGGCGGTGGCAGGGCACCGACAGGATCGGCATGTGGCGGTGGCAGGGCACCGACAGGATCAGCATGTGGCGGTGGCAGGGCACCGACAGGATCAGCATGTGGCGGTGGCAGGGCACCGACAGGATCAGCATGTGGCGGTGGCAGGGCACCGACATGGGATCAGCATGTGGCGGTGGCAGGGCGGATCAGCATGTGCGGTGAGGGCACCGACAGGATCAGCATGTGGCGGTGGCAGGGCACCGACAGGATCAGCATGTGGCGGTGGCAGGGCACCGACAGGATCAGCATGTGGCGGTGGCAGGGCACCGACAGGATCAGCATGTGGCGGTGGCAGGGCACCAATGGGATCAGCATGTGGCGGTGTCAGGGCACCGACAGGATCAGCATGTGGCGGTGGCAGGGCACCACATGGGATCAGCATGTGGCGGTGCAGGGACCGACAGGATCAGCAGGGTGCAGGGCACCGACAGGATCAGCATGTGGCGGTGGCAGGGCACCGCACCGACAGGATCAGCATGTGGCGGTGGCAGGGCACCGACAGGATCAGCATGTGGCGGTGGCAGGGCACCGACAGGATCAGCATGTGGCGGTGGCAGGGCACCGACAGGATCAGCATGTGGTGGTGGCAGGGCACCGACAGGATCAGCATGTGGTGGTGGCAGGGCACCGACAGGATCAGCATGTGGCGGTGGCAGGGCACCAATGGGATCAGCATGTGGCGGTGACAGGGCACCAATGGGATCAGCATGTGGCGGTGTCAGGGCACCAATAGGATCAGCATGTGGCGGTGTCAGGGTACCGACAGGATCAGCATGTGGCGGTGGCAGGGCACCAATGGGATCAGCATGTGGCCCATAGCATGCGGTGGCAGGGCACACCGACAGGATCAGCATGTGGCGGTGGCAGGGTACCGACAGGATCAGCATGTGGCGGTGGCAGGGCACCGACAGGATCAGCATGTGGCGGTGGCAGGGCACCGACAGGATCAGCATGTGGCGGTGGCAGGGCACCAATGGGATCAGCATGTGGCGGTGGCAGGGCACCAACGGGATCAGCATGTGGCGGTGGCAGGGCAGGGACAAGCATGTGGCGGCGGTGGCAGGGCACCGACAGGATCAGCATGTGGCGGTGGCAGGGCACCGACAGGATCAGCATGTGGCGGTGGCAGGGCACCAATGGGATCAGCATGTGGCGGTGGCAGGGCACCGACAGGATCAGCATGTGGCGGTGGCAGGGCACCGACAGGATCAGCATGTGGCGGTGGCAGGGCACCGACAGGATCAGCATGTGGCGGTGCCAGGGTACCGACAGGATCAGCATTGGCAGGTACCGCAGGATGGCTGGTGGTGGCAGGGCACCGACAGGATCAGCATGTGGCAGTGGCAGGGCACCAATGGGATCAGCATGTGGTGGTGGGAGGGTCAAGGCGGTGTCAGGCCGACAGGATCAGCATGTGGCGGTGTCAGGGTACCGACAGGATCAGCATGTGGTGGTGGCAGGGCACCGACAGGATGGGCATGTGGCGGTGTCAGGGCACCGACAGGATCAGCATGTGGCGGTGGCAGGGCACCAATGGGATCAGCATGTGGCGGTGGCAGGGCACCGACAGGATCAGCATGTGGCGGTGGCAGGGCACCGACAGGATCAGCATGTGGCGGTGTCAGGGCGCCGACAGGATCAGCATGTGGCGGTGCCAGGGCGGATCAGCATGTGGTGATGGCAGGGCACCGACAGGATCAGCATGTGGCGGTGCCAGGGTACCGACAGGATCGGCATGTGGCGGTGTCAGGGTACCGACAGGATGGGCATGTGGTGGTGGCAGGGCACCGACAGGATCAGCATGTGGCAGTGGCAGGGCACCAATGGGATCAGCATGTGGTGGTGGGAGGGTACCGACAGGATCAGCATGTGGCGGTGGCAGGGTACCGACAGGATGGGCATGTGGCGGTGTCAGGGTACCGACAGGATGGGCATGTGGCAGTGTCAGGGTACCGACAGGATGGGCATGTGGCGGTGTCAGGGTACCGACAGGATCAGCATGTGGCGGTGTCAGGGTACCGACAGGATGGGCATGTGGCGGTGTCAGGGTACCGACAGGATGGGCATGTGGCGGTGTCAGGGTACCGACAGGATGGGCATGTGGCGGTGTCAGGGTACCGACAGGATGGGCATGTGGCGGTGTCAGGGTACCGACAGGATGGGCATGTGGCGGTGTCAGGGTACCGACAGGATGGGCATGTGGCGGTGTCAGGGTACCGACAGGATGGGCATGTGGCGGTGTCAGGGCGCCGACAGGATCGGAATGCGGTGATCGATGTATGTCGATGGTCGTCGACGCGACGTGCCAGACTCGCGTCGGCTGTGGCCGGTTACACCTTGGGTGGCCCTTGTCACGCGGCACCAAACGCCGTATGGCAACCAGCCCAACCATGCGCCGCTTACCGTCAACCAGCCCAACCATGCGCCGCTTACCGTCAACCAGCCCAACCATGCACCGCTTACCGTCAACCAGCCCAACCATGCGCCGCTTACCGTCAACCAGCCCAACCATGCGCCGCTTACCGTCAACCAGCCCAACCATGCGCCGCTTACCGTCAACCAGCCCAACCATGCGCCGCTTACCGTCAACCAGCCCAACCATGCGCCGCTTACCGTCAACCAGCCCAACCATGCGCCGCTTACCGTCAACCAGCCCGCTGAACCACACCGAGGCCAATGCATCCACTCAACGCACGCATCCCCGAACAACAGGCTACGGCCAGTCTGTTGCTTTGTTTTGCGTGCCTTGGAGGCACACTATCGTGGTAAATAAGTATGTGGACTAATGTCAGCATTCTTGCTGCGTGCCCATGTCGAATCAACTGGATCGGCTTTTTCATGCCACTATAAGCTGCCATCAGTCCTGTGATCACTGCCGGGGCACCTCATCGTGGCAATCATCGCGTCATGTGGATTACTGCTGCTGTGCAGCTCTTGGACATGGGAACGCTGATTGTTCCCAGGACATGGCAGACGTAATGTGGAACGACATGACTCAGGAGTTGAACATGTCATGCGTAACTGTTGTAATGCTTGTACTGATGCGCTTCTCCCCCGTTACAAGCACTGATGTGCTCCTCCCCATAAGTGTCGATGATACCGCAGTGCATTTTGTGGGAAGGAGGGAGGGTGATGGTACGGTACGACGTCGCTTCTTGACCATGAAGAATGTCTGAATAACGGCGTTGAGATAATTATTACCAGCACCAGGCGCAGCAGTCCTACATAAGCACCGGTGACAAATACTTCGCGCACACGGTGCTGGTCACTATGATTTGAAGGAACTCGAGAAGATCGGATTGGACGCTGTTCAATTTTGTTCAGTAGCATTTGCAATTGCTCAATCGACATGTGTTGTAGCTAAGAGGATTGAATCGTAACCTTCATGACTTCCCAGACATCCCCCTGGGAAGGGATTGCTGTGATCGCCTCCTAAGCTTTCTTTGCGACCACAAAGGCACGCCTTGGTAAACCAATGCATAGCAAATCGGAAGATGCCACGTTAGTTTTTGTTTATTATTTTTTTTTTTTTTTTTTTTTTAATATATTCCCTCTTTTTTTTTTGTTTTTTGTGGGTTTTGTTTTTTTTTTTTTTAAAAAAAAAATTTTTTTTTTGTTTGTGGTGGGGGGGGGGGCGAAACAATATTTTTACACCAAAATAATAATATATCTATATCTCTCCTTCCCCAAAAAAACCCTTATTTTAATTATTATATTAAAAGGGGTGGTTTGTTGGAGTGATAGGGAGGTGTTCTACCCCCCCGGGCGCCCCGCCCCCCCGGGGGTGTGTTGTTGGTGGGGGTTTTGGGGGGGGGGGGGCCCCCCCCCCTCTTTTTTTTTTTTGGGTGGGGGGGGTGTCGGGGGGGGGGGGGGCCAGGTCGAGGCTTTGATGGCGTCACAGTGATGGGGGCGCTCGACGTCGCGCCCCTGTTGGGGTGCGTGCACGTTGATTGGGTGGTTCACGACACACTTAATGCACATTCACGGCTAACGGCGCCGCTCACTGTTTCACCGGTGGGCTGCGGGATTGGCAAATGCCCTGAGCAGCGCTAGTGTCGAACCCAGGACCTTTGGTACCCATAGCCCGACACCTTAACCACTCGGTCACTCCCGCCTCGATGCCACGTTAGGCAACATGAAGACGAGAACATGTGAATTTTTGTCAAGCTTAAGTCGCACATTTCGGTTGTTAATATCTCTCGTATTACCACCAAATGGCCAGTGTTAGGCATGGTAGGATGATGGGCAACTCAGCCTACCGCCATATCAGAAACGGTGTTTTCGGACATCAATTCGGAAGATTCCAAACAAGGCCCAGACATCAACATCAGCTGATCCGTGACATATCCTTCGAAACATGTCAAACAACATACCGTCAATATCACAAAATATTGAACACAACTGTTTTGATAATTTCAAACGCGTATCTGCTATTATTTGTGAATGCTGGCCGACGTTTCGCTTGCTCTACGCATGCGTTGCGACGTTTCGTATCACATAAGATGTGATATATTACACAAATACAAATATTAATGTCGGATTGATTACTTTAATTAAAAGAGCCCCTTCAGAAGGATAGTGGTCAAAGTACAGTGACTTAAAATATACGGATGCATAAAGATTGGGCACCCCCCAAATCAGTTCCCTTCAACCCCTGACGCAAATCCTAGGTGCACCACTGGGTGTAGGGTTGGGTCGGTGCCGAATGTTGACCCCCCCCCAACCGGTTGGTTAAATTCATCAGCGTCTGTCCTGAATATTTGTTATCCCCTCCTTCATTCGCTATATGGAAGATGTCCTGGCTTCACCACTGCATGTGGTGCATTATTGCCGTTTGTCCTCAATTCATCCCACCATCAAAACTTTTCGATCATAATGTAAATAGAGGTCGGGGGCATGGAGTCAGTTTTTGCAATTGCGATTGGCATGGCGGATTCCATGGTTTTCTCGCTGTCATTTGATCATACCTCGCACGAAAAAGAAGAAAAATAATTGATTTATTCGAAAATCATCAGCACCACCTAATTAAATTAATTAGCATAACTGGATGTAATAAAATTGCTATATCTCCCAAAGAAAGCCAAATATGGTCAATTTCAAGTTACCTACCCCACTAAATCGAATATAAGGATCTCAAAAATATAATTTCAGTTTGGTAATTACCCAATGTCTCGACCAATCAGATTTGAGCACGATATATCTCCCAAACAAAGCTAGATATGGCCAATTTGAAGTTACCTGCCCCCACTAAATCGAATATAAGGATCTTTAAAAAATCAGTTGGGTACTTACCCACTTTCTCGACCAATCAGAGGGGACGAGTAGCCTAGGGGTAAGTTGCTCGTCTCACAATCGAAAGGTTGTGGGTTCGAGTCTCACCTGTCGCTACTCTTCGCCCGCGACCATTCGGCGTGAGAGATTGGCGACGCTACATGACTCAACGGTCGATGTGTCGTAAAACCAAAAACCAACCAACTCGACCAATCAGATCTGAGCACGATATATCTCCCGATCAAAGTCAGATATGGCTAATTTGAAGTTTGAACACCTACTAAATGCACTATGTAAGGATCTCAAAAATAATATTTTCAGTCCACACAATTTATTACAAAATTTTTCTAAATATACAATTTCTCGACCAGTCACATCTTAATTCGCATCTCTCGCAGTCGCATCTCTCTAAGGTCACATTTTCAAGACAGTGGCGGCAAAAACGTTGGCTATAGACTCGCCGTTCGTCGCGGTGAACCGAATTGCTCGAGGATCGGCGTACGCTGACCACCGGAGGCGTGGTATACTCGTCGTTGACCTTGTCCGTGACGTACCACGGCCGATGCGGCAGCTGCTGGTTGGCAAAGAAGACACGCTCGTCATGCGCGAAGTTCTTCGGGTCGACATCAGTGCGGAAGGCATTGAAGATGATGTGGCTGCGCCGCCACTCGCGCACGCGTGCTCTGCGACTGACACTGTCGTCCTTACGCTGCTTGTCCGCGTTGGAGTGCACGACGAGTTCCCTCCGCAACCTGTCCGCGATGACTTCGTGCGTCGTAACGAACTCGATCCCGAAGGCCGAACACCACAGCTCGTGGAGGGCGAGCACGAAGGTGCGGACCGCCGCGCGCCGAAGGCCCGTCTCGTTCTCCTGCTTAGGGGAGCCGCCAGGCGCGTGGCGATGCACGGCCTCCACATATTCCGAAACCCATGGCAGCTTAGAGCCGAGGACGAAGGAGACAGTGGATGAAGAAGCGGCAGACATCACCTAAGAATATATCCGCTATTGTATATAATATATAATCCCTCTATATCCACTATATATATATATCGGTTTCATCCACTATTTTTCAGATATTTCCAACTTAAGAATACTTTTTAAGACCAAATTTAGGGTCTGCGTTTTCAATAAACCAAAAATTAGCTCTCTAGCACCAAAACTGAGAATATCGGAATTTTGGCCAAATTCATGTTGGGGATTATATAAGGGTAAGACGAAAAAATGACGGTACTGATGGAGTTCTTAGAAGAAGAAAAAAATCCCCAGTTTTTTTTCACGCAATTTGATCGCATTACATCCAAAAAGGGTAGAATGCCTGATATCCGGAACAAAAAATTGTCTACCCCGTACCTCTAATGTAAGCGGTACCGCTTGGGAAAACACCGGTCGCATGCTGCTCTCTCTCCCTCTCTCTCTCTCTCTCTGTCTCTCTCTTTCTCTCTCTCTCTCCCTCTCTCTCTCCTTCTCTGTCTGTCTCTCTCTCTCTCTCTCTCTCTCTCTCTCTCTCTCTCTCTCTCTGTCTCTCTCTATCTCTCTCTCTCTCTCTCTTTCTCTTTCTCTCTCTCTCTCTCTCTCTCTCTCTCCCTGTCCGTCTCTCTCCCTCCCTCTCTCTCTCTCTCCCTCTCTCCCTCTTCCCCCCCTCTCTCTCTCTCTCTCTCTCTCTCTCTCTCTCTCTCTTCTCCCCTGAGTCCACCTCTGATATGATTAGACTCACATCTAACTATTCCGTAGTTAATGAAAGTAGAATGATCAGTTGAATTCCAAAGTATAGTCATCCGAATAGCAAAACAGTGGAAATATTAAAATGCTTGTACTGGTGCTTGGTTTGCGCAAAATTCTGTCTGAAGCGCTTCGCAATATCGCCCCTGGAGCCACCACTGGTACAATTGCGAAGTTAAAATTTGGTACGAAGTAAAAAAAAGTTACGAAGTGTGGAGAATGCACTGAATGATATGCTTATCTCGCAAAGCTTGAGGGACGGCAGGCCGAAAATGACACCGTTTTTTTTCTTCCGAAAACTGTCTAAGCATTCAGCATCCAAGGCCATGCACCTATGTCTGATATACGTTATTCGTGGAGATTAAAGTGTACTTCGCATCTCACATTTGCCATCGCTTATCCATCTCCTCTATAAGCGTCTTGTACTATGTGAAATATATTCTGCTTCTTCATGACGGTTCTGTACTATACTGTCGCTGACGGTTAGGCCCAGTTTCTGAGCATAACCGCTTTCCTGCTCTGCATAACCCCTGCTCACAACTATCTTCGCCCAGTCGGTTATTTTTTCATCGTTGGCGCACTGTGACATCTGTTCAAGTCAGATCTGCGCAAGCCGCAGCGTTGCCATGACTACGACTATAATCGCACTGGTAAAACGGACGTCACTGTCGGCTCCTGTCCATTAGACTGCGTCCCTTAATACCAGCTGGTCGCCTTCATCTGGACCCCACCAGTGTCTGGTGCAGGTCACCCACACGAGCCGCATTAGGGCATGGTGCGGCTCACTCGTCTGTAGCGCGTGAGGCATGCATCGGCCAGGTCAGTTCCCGGTACATCAGAATACCGGCACCGAGTACATGTAACATACCCCTCCCGCGGTACATACCACATAGTACTCCTTACCTGGTACGGTACATAGTACACATACTGGGTACTATGTACCGTACCAGGTACATAGTACCCACTCCCGGTACATAGTATCCGTCCCTGGCCCATAGTATCCGCCCCCGGTCCATGGAACCCGCACCGGTCCATACAACCCGTCCCCGGTCCATAGTACCGGCCTCCGACCCACAGTACCCGTCCCCGGTCCATAGTATCCGCCTCCGACCCACAGTACCCGTCCCCGGTCCATAGTACCCGCCTCCGACCCACAGTACCCGTCCCCGGTCCATAGTACCCGCCTCCGACCCACAGTACCCGTCCCCGGTCCATAGTACCCGCCTCCGGCCCACAGTACCCGTCCCCGGTCCATAGTACCCGCCTCCGACCCACAGTACCCGTCCCCGGACCATAGTACCCGCCTCCGACCCACAGTACCCGTCCGTCCAAGTACCCGTCCCCGGTCCATAGTACCCGCCTCCGACCCACAGTACCCGTCCCCGGACCATAGTACCCGCCTCCGACCCGCAGTACCCGTCCCCGGTACATAGTACCCGCCTCCGACCCACAGTACCCGTCCCCGGTACATAGTACCAGTCAGCGGACCCCGCCCCGACCCAATAAGTACCCGCCTCCGACCCACAGTACCCGTCCCCGGTACATAGTACCAGTCAGCGGACCATAGTACCCGCCTCCGACCCACAGTACCCGTCCCCGGTCCATAGTACCCGCCTCCGACCCACAGTACCCGTCCCCGGTCCATAGTACTCGCCTCCGACCCACAGTACCCGTCCCCGGTGCATAGTACTCGCCTCCGACCCACAGTACCCGTCCCCGGTGCATAGTACCAGTCAGCGGACCATAGTACCCGCCTCCGACCCACAGTACCCGTCCCCGGTACATAGTACCAGTCAGCGGACCATAGTACTCGCCCCCGATCCATAGTGCTCGTCCCCGGTACGTAGTACCCGTCCCCAATCTATAGTACCTGTCCCTGGCACATAGTATCCGTTCCCGGCCCATAGTACCCGCCCCGGACCATAGTACCTGCCCCGATCATTAGTACCTGTATCAGGTACAAAGAATCCGTCACAGGGTACATTCCCCACTCCTCCACTACATAGCACCCGCCCTCCCTACGATACATAGAATCCGTCGCAAGTACACACAGAGGGCCCAATTTAGTGTGTGTCAGTGGAAAGAGGACGACACGGATTAGTGACGCGCACTTGCGCATGCCCTTAAAAGCTTGACATTTGGTGAGATTCCTCCTTTTCTACTTCGTCTTTTTATTCTTTCCCCGTCATTTTATTTTACACTGTCGGTGTCATGACTGCGTTAATTCAAGGAACATATACAAAATAAACCATTGATTGCCGCCATTCAGGAGACCAGATGGCTCGACAATGGTCCATATAATTTTATGATAACTGACTAGGAAGCAGCTTTTTTCCATTAGCAGTAGCAGAGTGCCATCCGCCAGATAATGATACGTTAATGAAGGGGTTACGTTAATCCGGCTTATGTGACATCCGGTTATATATACAAAAGGCAAGAAAGGAAAGATGAGACGCCTGCAAGCATAGAACGTGGCGTAAAGGGCCGATACATACATGGCATACAGTTCATACACGGACATACATACATACACACATAACAATCAGGACATTTGGAGGGTAGGCAGCTTCACAACCTACGGAGAGGCTCCACTGCCCACCTGCGAACTGGAATGAAGCGGAGGCCCGACGTCCAGGGCGAGTCGTGGGCGTCAGGCCCGACCTTGTATGTGTAGGTGTATGTTTAAATTAAAGCTTTGAGAAGAAAAAACTGAGAAGAGGAAAAACCAAGCTGCTTGGAAAACCCGTGGGTAAAACCGAAACGCAAACTTACAAGGGAAACCGTCCGTTTTGGCCAAATTGGATCGGTCCCTGCCTACCTGGTGTGAAATAACCTATTTGCATGTGTTTTACGACGACAGAGAGGATGATAGCATTTGACTTCAAATTACTTGTCCAAGTTTGGTGCTGTGTAGAAAGGCAAAAAGTAATTCAAGGAGCTGCTTGTCACCGAGAAGGCTTTGCAGCGAAAATGGAATCCAATGTTTGGCAGTGTAAGACAGGAAGAGGCGACGTTGCAATTGGTATGCAGGGCAGAGAAGCAAACAAATTTCGACATAATTATGCACGTTACATGTCTGGCACGGCGGAACGCGGCGAAGTAGATAGAGACGGAATTCGTGGGTGAGTGTTGTATGTCCGAGTCGGAGCCGTGCAAGAAGGATTTCGTGTGCGCGAGTGTCTTGGCAAGAGGAGGGCCATTTGGCGAGAACGGGTTTAATGTGATGAAAATGTGTGGTGTCATGGTTCCTGCATGCTTGGATATACTTGATAAATATCTGATTTGTTAGTGACAGAAGGTCGCGGCGAGGGCACCGGGAGGTTGGAGGCAGGTAGGAGGTTGATCGCTCGACGAGCGAGCTCATCTGCCCAGTCGTAGCCCGGTATTCCAATGTGGCCTGGGATCCAGAGCAGTGTGAGTTAAAGGTGTGATGTCGTGGTTCCAGCATGACTGGAGATATTTGATGAATAACTGATTTGTTAGTGACAGAAGGTCAGCGGGGGCACCACATTAAAGATAGGTGGGAGGTCAATCGCTAGACGAGCGAGGTCATCCGCCTGCTCGTTGCCCAGTATCCCCACGTGGTCAGGGACCCAGGGCAGTGTAAGTTGGAGGTGAGTATGATGGGTGTGGTAGAGTTGTCGGATAGCATGGAGTGTGGGTGTGAGGTGATGTGTTTGGCTGCGAGACCGTCAATGGATGAACGTGAGTCGGTGCAGATGATTGTGGGTGTGGTGATGTTGTATTGAATAATGTGCTGTGGACAGGTTAGGATTGCCACTAACTCTGGCGTGTAGACCGAATGGTGTGTTAATTTCGCTTAGCCAAAGTTGGGTCCATCGCACCAGGCGGTGCCCGTACCTTCTATTGTAAAGGAGCTGTCAGTTTAGAAGTGTGTGCTGGGTGTGGACTGCTTGGTTCTCGACAAATATCAATTGAGTTTCGATGGGGGAAAGTATTCTTTTGTTTTGCCGGAATAGATATTGAAGTTTAGGATGTTCCGTGTGCCAAAACTGGAGTAGGGGAGACAATTTTGTCGTGGGTTGCCTCGGAGAATTTGGCGAAAGTAATATTGTGACAATATTGTGCTTGTTTCAATTATATGTACGCCGAACGGGAGGGTTGGAGAGTGCGAGACTGGCAGGGTGGTTGTGCTGTGTTGTGATCCGAAAGTGGTATCTAACTAGTTGGAGTGTTCTGCGGTGTTGTAAGCTGGGGAGGTGGGCCTCAGCCCGGAGACTAGTGATGGGTGTTGTTAAATATGCTCCGGTCATGCGGCGTGGTACGTGGTTTTGTGTGCGTTCAAGCGTTGCGATGTGTGTAGGAGATATAAGATCGAAGATAAACGCATTGTATTCAGGATTGAGCGAATCAGAGTCATATACATTGTGTTGAGGGTAGCCCTGTCTGCACCCCGGTCATGACCGGAGATGCAGCACAGCAGATTTAGACATTTTGTGCAACGTTGTTTTAGGTAAGTAATATGGAGGCCGAAACTAAGACTTGTCTAGCACGGTGCCGAGATAGGTGAAGGTGATTTGGTGAGGGATAATTTGGTCGCAATAGCGGAACAGTGTGGTGTCGGCCGCTAGCAGCCAACTATCTGTTGGGTGTCTGACGTCATCCGGGGACGCAGCTGCTCGTAGATGTTCTGGGAAGGGCGCCCACGAGAAGCCACCAGACAGCTGGGAGAGGTTGGGCGGCCTTGGAGCAGCGGGCAACTTCTGTCGATCGATCTCGGGTAAATTACGAGGTCTTTTCGAGCCTTTCAAGAAGCAACATGCTGCAACAGATAACGCTTCAAGGAGCGCCAAAATTATAAATGGAAAGCCCAGTAGCTCGTGTGCGCGCATTACCGCCAGCCAACCACCTTCTCGGGCAGGTCTGTTACGTGGTCAAACTTTCCGCGTCCAAATATATCTTTGGCAACGTAGTTCTTTCCTTTTCACCAGAGAGTTGTTTAGCGATCTGTTGCCGTAGACTGGGAAACAGCAGCGAAACTGCGAAAGAATCAAGGAGTTCGCCAACATGGTGACTACGCTGGGGGTAAGCAGTACCCCAAATGTGATAGTCCGACTAGAATACCAAGGCAGCGTTTAGTGCCTGACAATACTTGCGGATTCTAACAGTGTGCTATCAAAGGCAAGACCAATATTTTTGGCTTACGAACAGAGGGTGAGATGATGATTGCAGAATTTCACGGTGAAATTGTGGGTGCCGCGCAAAGTTTGCTGGCTTCCTAGCAACATCAATCATTTTTTTCCGACGTTGACTTTGAACCAAATATGGAGGCACGCCAAAGCGTTCTCCATTCCCGGAACAGTGTTATGCAATTGGTATTTAGGGCCACTAACCAAAATCTGAGTGTCGTCCGCGTACTGTACCACTTCGGCGTCCTCCGCGAACAAACAGAAGTCGTCCGCGAAGATGCAGTAGTGGAGGGTCCCAGCCCGGATCCCTTAAAGACGCCAATGTTAGGAAGCTTTGAATAAACATTTGTTGAGCGTAGACTTTCTGTGATGACAATTTTGGTATGATTTTCCAGGTCAGCCTAAAACCGTAAGGTGTCGATACCATCAACTCCTAACTTGATTAGCATGTTTGAATGATCCATCACAGCGAAGCACTTGCTGATATTTAGGAGGCATAGCGACGATACGTCTCCATGGTCGCTGGATGATAAGATGAGGTGGGTGATGAATACCAGCGCGATTTCAGTCGAGTGACGAAGATGGACACCGTGCTGGGTAGCAAATAGAAGACGATTGTGAGAGAAGTAACCATAGAGCTGTTGGTGGACGACGCCCTCTACGATTTCGGCTACCACTGGGATTATGTAAATGGATCGGAAGCTGGAAGACTGAATGTGATCGGCGAATTTAAAGATGAGATAGACGAGTGCATCCGGAAGAGTGGAACTTATGAGTGGGACGAATAGGTTTACTGGAATTGACCAGGTGTTGAAATATCGCCCCGATGGCGTTAACATTCAGGCGGACGAGGCGGACGCAGACTCCGTCTTCCCCGTGCACTGACGTGTTGGATATGTTCAGGGCCGATGTGATTCAGTTATGTGATGGTGAGGCCATAATATGACGGCGAAGGTAACCACGCACTGCAGACGGCCAGCGAAAGCAGGGTGTCGTTTTGAAAGGATACCTCGCTCGTACGTGGTTCCACTCCCATAAAGAACGTGTTCAATTGGTCCGGCGTCGCGTCTGAAACCACACGCTTCGCTCTACTGCCGCTGACCGTGCGCATGATGGGTGTCCACACGCGTTTACTGCCGCTCTACTTCGTATGCGTCGCTCAGCCTCACATGCATGTCACACCGCACGGCAGACCGCACCGCCTGGCTCCGGCTCAGCTATTCGTCGGAACCGCGAGCAAACCATGACAGCGCCGCCCAGCGGCGGGCCATTAGACCTCTAATTCCCTCGTTCACCGCACCGGGGCGCTCGGTTTCCTACCATGCAACAAGCTGAATTGGGCGTGCAGATCAACGATTGGGGTGAAATTGTTGATAAAATGCTGCTATTTATCGACCAGAACAGAGGATGACAACACGGCACGCCGTTCGGCACGGTGTACAAATCGTGGCGACGAGCGTAGAGGTCGATGCGAAGTAAAAGAGCAGCCGCCAACAACGGCGGTGGGTGGCCGGTGTTCGTGAAAATTAATTCTCACGCTACAAATTCATGCAGGCTGAGATCACAAAATACAGCGCCATAGTGCTGCACGAGATCACTACCGTCAACGCCCAGGATATTCAAAGACCATTCAGAAGAATATCTGGATATGGTCATAACGTGCTGAAAAACGAATGGTCAGATCAAAATTCAGGTCAGGCGCGATTTAGAGCAGTCACTGTCAGGTTTCAAGAAATCGCTCTTCAGGTCACGACACAAAACAAAAGACGTCGAGGGTAGTTAGTGAGCAGTCATTGATGTGCTTCCAGACCGGAATAGTCTGCTCGGCTGCGCCAGGGCGGGCGGGGAGGGGGGGGGGGCGGCTGCCTAGCTCAGGGCTCAGGGCACGGTCAACACCACGATGAGGTACAAGAGGTCGTGATGGGAGGTTAGCAGGCGCAGCCACATGGTGACAGTTCAAGTAAACTGCGCTGATGCAGAGAACAGGGACTGACGAGTGCCGCGCGATAACCTGGTGTGCGGCATAGTCCGGCGGCGCGGCCCAACGGGCGGTCACGACCACGAACATAGTCCCATCTTCGACTCGCTTAACTAGACTAGCCTATGCTTGACTGGACTTCACTAGACCTGAATATACACTAGACTGGCAGACTGACTGACAAAATATACTTACTAGACAGACTGACTAGACAGACTGACAAAGACAGACTGACTAGACAGACTGACTAGACAGACTGACTAGACAGACTGACTAGACAGACTGACTGGACAGATTGACTAGACAGACTGACTAGACAGACTGACTAGACAGACTGACTAGACAGACTGACTAGACAGACTGACTAGACAGACTGACTAGACAGACTGACTAGACAGACTGACTAGACAGACTGACTAGACAGACTGACTAGACAGACTGACTAGACAGACTGACTAGACAGACTGACTAGACAGACTGACTAGACAGACTGACTAGACAGACTGACTAGACAGACTGACTAGACAGACTGACTAGACAGACTGACTAGACAGACTGACTAGACAGACTGACTGGACAGATTGACTGGACAGACTGACTGGACAGACTGACTAGACAGATGACTAGACAGACTGACTAGGACAGACTGACTAGACAGACTGACTGACTAGACAGACTGACTGAAGACAGACTGACTAGACAGACTGACTGACTGAGACAGACTGACTGACTAGACAGACTGACTGACAGACTGACTAGACAGACTGACTAGACAGACTGACTAGACAGACTGACTAGACAGACTGACTGACTAGACAGACTGACTGACTAGACAGACTGACTGACAGACTAGACAGACTGACTGACTGACTAGACAGACTGACTAGACAGACTGACTGACTAGACAGACTGACTGACTAGACAGACTGACTGACTAGACAGACTGACTGACTAGACAGACTGACTGACTAGACAGACTGACTGACTAGACAGACTGACTGACTAGACAGACAGACTGACTAGACAGACTGACTGACTAGACAGACTGACTGACTAGACAGACTGACTGACTAGACAGACTGACTGACTAGACAGACTGACTGACTAGACAGACTGACTGACTAGACAGACTGACTGACTAGACAGACTGACTGACTAGACAGACTGACTGACTAGACAGACTGACTGACTAGACAGACTAGACTGACTAGACAGACTGACTGACTAGACAGACTGACTGACTAGACAGACTGACTGACTAGACAGACTGACTGACTAGACAGACTGACTGACTAGACAGACTGACTGACTAGACAGACTGACTGACTAGACAGACTGACTGACTAGACAGACTGACTGACTAGACAGACTGACTGACTAGACAGACTGACTGACTAGACAGACTGACTGACTAGACAGACTGACTGACTAGACAGACTGACTGACTAGACAGACTGACTGACTAGACAGACTGACTGACTAGACAGACTGACTGACTAGACAGACTGACTGACTAGACAGACTGACTGACTAGACAGACTGACTGACTAGACAGACTGACTGACTAGACGGACTGACTAGACAGACTGACTAGACAGACTGACTAGACAGACTGACTGACTAGACAGACTGACTGACTAGACAGACTGACTGACTAGACAGACTGACTGACTAGACAGACTGACTGACTAGACAGACTGACTGACTAGACAGACTGACTGACGACTGACTGACTAGACAGACTGACTGACTAGACAGACTGACTGACTAGACAGACTGACTGACTAGACAGACTGACTGACTAGACAGACTGACTGACTAGACAGACTGACTGACTAGACAGACTGACTGACTAGACAGACTGACTGACTAGACAGACTGACGGACTCTACTGATTAGACAGACTGACGGACTCTACTGATTAGACAGATTGACAGACTGACTAAACAGACTATCTGGCCAGACTTGACTCACTCTTCACGGATCTCAGATGCTCCGGACAACTACGGGTTGGTGGTCCTGTACAGTATCAATGGTTATTGACACTGCTGGCTATTGCCATAGAGGTAGCAATTTACTTAGCAGCTGATAACCAAAGCCGCAATGAAGAACATCGATCCAGCACTATCATGGAGGGAGATACAAATCGCAGTTGCTGTTTTGTATTACAAAATGCCATGCAACAGCCGCACAACCCTTTCCAGGATAGCATATTTGTTATGACAGGTCAGGCGGATAGGCGTGGTGGCATTGACGGCGACGGAGACCCGCCTGGCGGACCCGTGGCGGGGCGGGACCCTCGGGAGATGACAGGTCAGACGGATAGGCGTGGTGGCATTGACGGCGACGGAGACCCGCCTGGCGGACCCGTGGCGGGGCGGGACCCTCGGGCGAGTCCACCCACCAGATTCAGATCTCACTTGATACAGAAACTGGCAAGTTTCAAGAAGATATCGCATTTTCCCAAAGTTCGCCATTTTTTTTCCGGTGGCAGCAACACCCACCAAACAAACAAACAAAAAATAGATCAGGGTTCCGAACCAAAGGGATCACATCGGTTGGGACCATCATGAGTTCTCCATTGTTTCCCACTCATGGGGAAAGCTGGAAAGGTTATGACCTATTTTCTAGGTGCTAAAAGTATTGCTTAATATTATGGCTGCCGATAAATGGCAGAGGCATTTGATGCCAAGTGAACTCAGCGTATATTGATATTTGTTGAACATAAAATATATATTGATGCAAGATATTTATGTTTCATTGTCACCTCCACTGAACGTCCTCGTATTCCCTCGCCTTCCCTTATATGATGGTGAGTTCATGGCTGATTATGCTGCAAAGCTAGGCACCTAACCACGATCATACAGATGTATTTTTACTACGTCGGAAGCTGTTGTTTATTGCGCATGTGCAAATTGTCCATATGGCGAAGCGCGGCTGGATATAAAGATATATAGGTATATATATATATATATATATATATACATATATATATATATATATATATATATATATATATATATATATATATATATATATATACATATATGTGTGTGTTTATGTGTGTATGTGTGTGTGTGTGTGTGTGTGTGTGTGTGTGTGTGTGTGTGTGTGTGTGTGTGTGTGTGTGTGTGTGTGTGTGTGGGTGTGGGTGTGGGTGTGTGTGTGTGTGTGTTTGCGTGTGATCAGATGTGAGTATAATATGTTGAAGTTGTCCATATTTGTATTTATTGCTTGTTTGGTTGGTGGCTTGCTGACACCACTTGCATGTAGTCCTCTCCTATGAAATTCATCTCGGAAGGTAGCCATAATTGAAAAGAAGTTGAGCTGAAGTGGAAGCGCTTGGGTGCCGTCCGTCTTTATATTTTACATCGCGTATGCAATATCTTCCATCGTATTCTATATTCTCTCTCCCTCTCCCTCTCCCTCTCCCTCTCCCTCTCCCTCTCCCTCTCCCTCTCCCTCTCCCTCTCCCTCTCCCTCTCCCTCCCTCTCCCTCTCCCTCTCCCTCTCCCTCTCCCTCTCCCTCTCCCTCTCCCTCCCTCCCCCTCTCCCTCTCCCCTCTCCCTCTCCCTCTCCCTCTCCCTCTCCCTCTCCCTCTCCCTCTCCCTCCCTCTCCCTCTCCCTCTCCCTCTCCCTCTCCCTCTCCCTGTCCATTTCCATCTCCCTCTCTCTCTCCCTCCCTCTCCCTCTTCCTCTTCCTCTCCCTCTCCCTCTCTCTCTCTCTCTCTCTCTCTCTCTCTCTCTCTCTCTCTCTCTCTCTCTCTCTCTCTCTCTCTCTCTCTCTCTCTCTCTCTATATATATATTCTTTATCGCGCATATTCTGCCGAGCCAGACGTCCTTGTGCGTGCACTCAGCTCGTGATGTGCTGAAGGGGTCTCACTAATTGATAACTGAACAAAAGATCGGACTGCTGACACAAAGTGCACCGTTTCAGACACAGTGACCACAATTCTGCTTACCGCGCGCGTGACCAGTGGACATCTGAGGACTATCTCGGTTCTGACCTGCCTACTCCTGGGCCTGCTGCCGTCGACTTTACCCAGCCCCAACCTGGGGAAGTTGCGCATCATCGGCTCTGCTGGAGGCCTGGTCGGCGTAACCAGCCCGCCGAGAAGTCAGCCGAGCGTCAGCGGTGAGCCTGCCAGTTTGTACGACAGCACCAGTCGCCCGCAGAAGGCAGATGCTGTCGTCGGCGGAGTGCATAGCTCCAGCAGCGCTGCCGGGACTCGGCGCAATTTCGCCGCACTGCCAGGTGCTGTGAAGATTGCCACTGATGCGGTGGGACTCTTCAGCAGCGTCCAAAATGGTGTGTTCAACACCAAGAAGGTCGCTGGTGACCAGGAGAGTCTCGTCAAAACAGCCACTATAATTCAGGATCGTCCATTCGAAACCATCGGACTGCAGGATTATGCGCATACCACAAGCCAACCACAGGTTGACACATCTATTATGAGCGGACCACAGAATGGCACCTCCATCACCAACGGACCACAAAATGACAGCTCCACCAACGGACCACAAAATAACAACTCCACCGACGAACCACAGCACGACAGCTCCACCAACGGACCACAGCTCGACAGCTCCACGAACGGACCGCAGCCCGACAGCTCCACCAACAGACCACGGAACGACAGCTCTACCAACGGACCACAGCACGACAGCTCCACCAAAGGACCACAGCACGACAGCTCCACCAACGGAGCACAGAACGACAGCTCCACCAACGGAGCACAGAACGACAGCTCCACCAACGGACCACAGCACGACAGCTCCACCAACGGAGCACAGAACAACAGCTCCACCAACGGACCACAGCACGACAGCTCCACCAACGGAGCACAGAACGACAGCTCCACCAACGGAGCACAGAACGACAGCTCCACCAACGGAGCACAGAACGACAGCTCCACCAACGGACCACAGCACGACAGCTCCACCAACGGAGCACAGCACGACAGGACAAAAAAAAGCTCCACCAACGGACAACACAGCCCACACGGCCACAGCTCCACCAACGGACCACAGCACGACAGCTCTACCAACGGAGCACAGAACAACAGCTCCACCAACGGACCACAGCACGACAACACCACCAGCCGACCACATGCTAGCACGTTGGACCCGAGCACGGCGCAGGTGGCGCTGGGCGGCCTGACCATCTCCGTTATCATCCTGGTGACGTCGGCGCTGCCGGCGGCCACCATCTGGCGCAACACGCACCTGCACCGCTCCTCCTACATGTACGTGATGGCGCTGTGCCTGTTCGACTGCACGGTGGGCGCCAGCATCGGCCTGCAGGTGGCCGTGTCGCTGGCGCTGCGCCACGTGCTGGGCGGCGTGCCGGCCGGCGCCTGCTGCCTGGTCGAGGCCTTCACCGTGGTGGCCATGAACGCCACCAGCATGCTGATGGTGATGCTGGCGCGCGACCGGTACCTGTCGGTGCGCCGGCCGCTGGAGCACCCGCTGCTGGTGGTGCGCGCCACCGTCTACCGGCACGTGTTGCTGGCCGTGGCGTACGGCCTGCTGCACATGATGGTGCTGATGGCAGCCTGTCTGAGCCAGAACGGCATCAGCCATCGGGTGAGCTACTGCAACCTGCTCGACTGGATGATGGCGGCCGACACCCGTCTGATCGGCGGCGTGATCCTGCCCAACCTGCTGCTCGACGCCGGCACCGTGCTCTACAACTGCAGGGTCATATACTGCGCCTGGAAAGTTAGTCTGGTGGTCTGGTGAGGGTCATGCACAGCGCATGAAGGATGAGCGTGGTGGTCTGGTGAGAGTCACAGGCTCCGTTAATGAAAGCTCAGAAGGGGCCATCACTGAAAGGCCCGCATCGGGCCATCGCGGGTTTCTTGTGAGCAGCCCCTGCCTGCGTTGCCTGCACACAGCCCTCACCTGCCCGCGAGGGTCCAGCGGCTGGTCGTTTGCTGTAGTGAGGGGGCTTTTAGAACGTGCCTCGAAGCTCTAAATAAACACAGTGGGAGACCTTAAAAAAAAGACCCTCAAAACGCACTGGGACCCTGAACACACACCGCTGCCGAACAGAAGGCACCAGAGCCTCAAGAATAGGCATGGGCCTGTAAAAAGTGACATGGCCATAGCTAACGCGTAGGGGCAGGAAATACCACATCGGGCCTTGGAAAACTCGCTAGTCCCTCAAAAGTTATCCTCCTGAACATAATTATATTTGCTTTGTAGCACGTTCAAATAATTTGCTCTACTTGCTTCAATCGTTGACATGGAAATCGACTTCGCAAAGACTGAAACGATTAACAACACATTGGTAATTCATTTTTCGGTCAGTGGGTTCTTCCAGCGCAAGAGCCATTCGAATATTTACAAATCGTAAGTATCGAACAACAATAAATGGGAAAGACAACTCACTTTGATAGGCTAGTTGATGCCCTGGACTTGAAAATTGTCTGTACTGCAAGTCATTTGTTCAGTACGTACGTATATTGTAAGCAGCAGTGTTAATATTTGCCTCTGTTCGACAGCAGCTTGAGCGAACAGATCAGCAATTAGTCTACAATGCAAAGGTAATATTCTACGTCGCCATGCCTCGCTGGCCCTCCAAATCACATGCCAAGCAATAGTACGACCATTGCCGTTACGCCTGTGTAATTACAAACCTCCTCATGCACTTGTAACATGCCAATAAAACGACATGGAGCAAAAGCATGGTCGAGGAACTCGGAAGCTTAACACGCGCCCTGAAAGGCCCCCGAAAATTACGCGCACTGGAGGGAGGCGGATTCCGCCCCTCCCTAAGATCTCGGGTCCTATCAAAGCTGGAGAAACGAAATTCGCAAGGGGATGGGTACGGTGGTGAACTCTATTTTGTGCAAATATCATGACCTTAGGTCAATATCTTCGAGGTCAAGTGAGGTCAAGATGTCAAAAGTTTTCCAGTTTTGCATGGCTCGTCTTCTCATTGTTATGGATCGCTGTGATTGTGTTTAAATGCTCAAAAATGGACATTAATGATGCTTTGGACATTACTAATGATGCAATACAGGTGCTACACCCTGCATTTGACCTCAGGTCACCTATATAACGGTACTTTATCTGGTCATTACCTGCTCCATTTACCGAAACTGGGCCGCCCACCCGACTAGTCCGACAACAACGGCAAACAGCAGTTTTCAGGATGTGTAGGGAGTAACATGCAAGGTGACATCAATCGCACGACAGTCATTTGCATTTATGACAACATTCCAGTCGACCAAGTGTGGTTCCATTAACCTACCATGAACTTGCCATGACTTGACCTCGGTGACGTAACATGACTTTGAAAATATAAAGCATGCCAACATACGTCAAACAAGTCGCTAGTGTTGCCAAAAACACTTTCCTTTTGCAAATACAAGTGAAGCACATCAGCACAGATTTTTGTGGTCAGCGCTTGGATTTTTTTTCTCACTTTAACGACCCTTAACTCGAACAATTTTCGGCCCATTTTAGTCTTTGTTGGTTTAAGCAACGCGCCGGTCATTTCTACGCAGGTACGCAAACAATGGCGTATATTGCCTGATAAAATCTGGAGTTACGTACGAAAAACCGGAGGGGTTTTTCGTGAAACAATGCGGAGGGGCAGATTGCGCCCTCCCCCCCTCCAGGGCGCGTGTCAAACCCTCAGTTTTTCGGCAGTTGTTCGGCATTTGCTGAAAACATCGATGTCCACCTCCGACTGGAAAACGCGCCGCTTCAGAGATCCCAGTACACCACTCATTTGCGTTTGTCTATTGGCTGCCCTGCGGTCAGAGTCGGCGCCTTTTGGCTGATTTGACGCCCATCTCATATGTGCTACTGTGCACCGGCTCCCTCGATGATCATGTTCCCTTTCACGAATTTATAACTACTCCGCTGGCTCGTACACTCTGCACACTAACCTCCCTATTACCTGTCATACAGCTCCGTCATTCATATTAAAGTGAGGATGAAGAGCGTTGGGGCTCGGTGCAAGGGCGCTCGGCTGTCATAGCGGCCAGGATGACGTAGGGGCACGGCTATCGTAGCGGCACGGCTAGCATAGCGGCACGGACATCATAGCGTCGCAGCTATCATAGCGTCACGGCTATCGTAACGACACAGCTGTGCGATACGGCTATCGTGGCGGTACGGCTATCATAGCGGCATGACTATCGTAGCGGTACGGCTATCATAGCGGCACTCCTATTGTAGTGGGACGGCTATTGTAGTGAAACGGCATAGTGGCACGGCTATCATAGCGGTACGGCTATCATAGTGGCACTCCTATCGTAGCGACACGGCTATCATAGCGCCACAGCTATCATAGTGGCACGGCATAGTGGTACGGCTGTCATAGCGGTACGGATATCATAGCTGCACTGCTATCATAGCGACGCGGCTATCAAAAAATCACTCGGGCAAAAGGGAAACGGTTGTGCAGCGTCACCGTCACTGTGGGTATCGTCAAAATGGTGCAAAACAATGTGCAAAAAAATGCGAAAATATATTACCTCAACTTGATTCAAACTCGAGCCCCATTGTGTTTACAATCCCGCCGCACTCAATCTAAGTTGTCGCCCAGTTAGGAAGGATGAGTTGTAGCGCCAGATCGCACTGTAACCAGCTAGCGGGACAGCCCGATTACGGGCGAATAAGAGCCAGCAGGCACGCCAGCCTGATACAAGCACCTGCCGGTCTAATCCCTCCCGATCAGATTGCTGTCTGGGCCGGAGAGCCCCTCCCCATCCCACCCAGGTCCGGCGAAGGTTAAATGGAAAATACCGTCACATTCGACCGTACTATTAAATGTTTAGCTTTAGCACACCTAATTCCATCTCTCGAACAATCCAATATCTTTAGAAAACGACGTCCAACGCTTCTCGAGGTTTTGCGGCCCCTGTCCATTCAACGGACTGTGGTTAGTCATGCCTGTACAAGAAACAGTAAAGCAGTATCGAAAAAATGAATCCAGTTCAAAGCTAAGAACACTGCAGAGCTATGCGTGTGCTGTCTTGCCCTGTGGGTAAATCCAACTCATACTAGTCGGCGGTTCGGACTCGGACGGATCGCTGTTTGGGTAGGATTGCTGTTTGGGTAGGATTGCTGTTTGGGTAGGATTGTTGTTTGGGTAGGATTGCTGTTTGGGTAGGATTGCTGTTTGGGTAGGATTGCTGTTTGGGTAGGATTGCTGTTTGGGTAGGATTGCTGTTTGGGTAGGATTGCTGTTTGGGTAGGATTGCTGTTTGGGTAGGATTGCTGTTTGGGTAGGATTGCTGTTTGGGTAGGATTGCTGTTTGGGTAGGATTGCTGTTTGGGTAGGATTGCTGTTTGGGTAGGATTGCTGTTTGGGTAGGATTGCTGTTTGGGTAGGATTGCTGTTTGGGTAGGATTGCTGTTTGGGTAGGATTGCTGTTTGGGTAGGATTGCTGTTTGGGCAGGATTGCTTGGGAGGATTGCTGTGGGAGGATTGCGTGGAGGATTGCTGTTGGGAGGATTGCTGCTTGGAGGATTGCTGTTTGGGTAGGATTGCTGTTTGGGTAGGATTGCTTTTGGGTAGGATTGCTGTTTGGGTAGGATTGCTGTTTGGGTAGGATTGCTGTTTGGGTAGGATTGCTGTTTGGGTAGGATTGCTGTTTGGGTAGGATTGCTGTTTGGGTAGGATTGCTGTTTGGGTAGGATTGCTGTTTGGGTAGGATTGCTGTTTGGGTAGGATTGCTGTTTGGGTAGGATTGCTGTTTGGGTAGGATTGCTGTTTGGGTAGGATTGCCGTTTGGGTAGGATTGCTTTTTTATTGTTCTTGTTTTTTAGAGGGCTTCGGAAAACAATCATGTGATGTCCTAATCAAAACTGATCGATGACTTTGCCTTGGAAAGTTGCTGGACATATGTTGAGTCAATACGACGACGCAATTCTCAGCTCCTAAGCCCTTCCATATATGGGATGTGTGACTTCCCAGTGAACATACCGACAGCGGCCCGACATCGGCCCGTTGCTCGGCCCTGCGTCGGGTTGCTGTTGGGATGCTGGCGGCTCACTGTCGGCTGGGGAGTGCGATTTCCGCCCATGCCGACGAGCAGCCGACAAGCCGACATGCAGCCGACGTGGGCCGATGTTGGGCCGCTGTCGGGACGCCAGACCTTTCGGTTTGCGAGCAAAATAACACCAAAAGGGGGCTTTGAATTTGGTTACATAGTAAGACATACAGCATAAAAGGCATACAACCATAAAAGGTATACAGCCATAAAAAGTACAGAACATGGTATAAAAGTAACCTTAAAGTATGTTTAAAAATGAAATAAAAAGTACAACATAACCTGACCTAACCTAGGTTAACCTCCCTATGGAATGGAAAAAAATCCACAAAACGTTTTAAGCACTACAGCCATATGATTTTTTCCTAGCAGTTTCATACCAAAAAGGAACTTAACCTAGCCTAGCATAACCTGGTTGATGATTTTTCTTCCGAAGAAAAAATCCATCTTGAATGCCTGACTTAAACTGACCCAATCAAACCTAACCTCTTTGGTTGCTGTATGGAGGAAAATGTGTGCACGTCATTATTGTGAGCACCTTAAAGGGCAGCACCAACCAACGATATTATTGCAGTTTAAGCTGTATAAATGAGACAGGATTTACACACATATAAATGCCATGACGCAAGTGAGAGGGTTAGGTTTGGTTAGGTTCGGTCAGGTTATGCTTTGCTTTTGTTTTAACCCGCGCCGTCTCTCCGGACAGATCCTCACACCCCGTCTCGGGGGAGGGGGGGGGACGGATAGCAACCCCTCTAAAATCCAAGCTAAGCGTCGCACGAAAACGCAAGAGGTGTCATCGGAAAGCGCTCGACGAGTAGGGTCCGGATCCATCCCCAAAACAATTTTCCCCCAAAAGTGACGCCACCAGGGAAGGGGCTAGATTTTCACGACTTTTCACGACTTACATTATGTTTTTGGCTCTGGGGAGGTAATTTTGGGATACATGAAAAAACAAAATTTAGTTGGAATGAGAAAAGGACAGCGAAATCGACCAGTGCCATACATTTTTCTGCCCCCCCCCCCCAAAAAAAAAAAAACATCTTAAAAATGTCAAAATTTTGAGTTTTGAAGTTTTCTTTAATTTTCCTTTTCCAATGGCTGGAGTAGACCGAGAAAGGTTGTTGGAAGTGAACTTGCCCTAATAAAAATGCTTACTTTATCCAGAATCTTATATTTGAACTGCAATTGGCAAGTATGCAAAATTTACATATAGTCAAAAACGAAAAGAAAGATAAAAATTCCACTCGTATATTTTATTGCAGCCCTAAAGATAAACAAACGCTGAAAGTTTCATTCAAATATCTGTATCCGTTAAAGCGTGACGACTGGTTGAACGTTTTGAGGTAACCTCACTTGACCTTGACTAACTCGTTGACCCTAGATGAACTGACTTCCACATTTTGAAACAGCTTGCAAAATTGATGTGGGAAAAGGTATGCCAAATTTGGGCGCGCTGCCCCGCACCGTTCGTCCGCTATCTACGAAAAACCTAAAGGGGGCGGGGCGGTTGAAGACCCCCGAGACGGGACGGGATAAGTTGGAAAAATACTTTTGAAATATAATTTTGATTTATTGGCTTGTATTTTTCTTCAAGAACAGGTCAGGCTAGTTTAGATTATGCTATGACTTTTATTTGCAAATTTTGGGGATTACTCATTTTAAAATTTGTATTTAACAAAAAAGAAGAATTTGTTCTTTTGCATGGCAGGTTAGGTTAGGTTGAGATTTTTCTCCTTATTTTAGCATTACCTTTTATTATGAATTGCCCACCTCCAAACCCCTTTTTGGATGCTATTCTTCTTCCCAACTGAAAAGCATTTGCAAAAGCATTTGCAGAGGAAGTGAATGGTTGCGTAACGTCTACCACCTTCACAATCATTGCATTGAAAAAATAAATCCAGTAGTGCAATAGTGAAAAGGTGAAAATGCTCCCCTCCCTAATACGAAGTGAAAATGGACATGTAGCAAAAGGCATAAAACTGCCGGCTGCATTGGAGCGGGAGTACCGATGGTCCCGCCGATGGTCCCGCCGATGGTCCCGCCGTTGGTCCCGCCGATGGCCCCGCCGATGGTCCCGCCGATGGTCCCGCCGATGGCCCCGCCGATGGTCCCGCCGTTGGTCCCGCCGATGGCCCCGCCGATGGCCCCGCCGATGGTCCCGCCGATGGTCCCGCCGATGGTCCCGCCGATGGTCCCGCCGATGGTCCCGCCGATGGCCCCGCCGATGGTCCCGCCGTTGGTCCCGCCGATGGCCCCGCCGATGGTCCCGCCGATGGTCCCGCCGATGGTCCGCCGTTGGTCCCGCCGACAGCCCCGCCGATGGCCCCGCCGATGGTCCCGCCGATGGTCCCGCCGATGGCCCCGCCGATGGTCCCGCCGATGGTCCCGCCGATGGTCCCGCTGATGGCCCCGCCGATGGCCCCGCCGATGGCCCCGCCGATGGCTCTGGAACTAGTGACGTCCGTCCGTTCATTCTGGTGATGACCTGTCACTCAGGACGGTTTCCAGGCGACTGACGACCACCGTTGACGTCGCGACTATACCATGTAGTGTGGCCGGCGTACTGGTGTCCGGAGACACTGCGTCGACTGGCACCGTTTGCGCTCCTGAGTATCCTGTCGCCATTGGTGACACCAGACCTGAAGCCGAGGCTTCCAAGAATCTTTCAGCTGCGGTAGTTAGTTGGTCAAAAGGAGCTTCCTCTGACAGCAGCGATAATGTTGCCCATGCCTGCAGCAGCCGTTGAAAAATGGTCTTTAAGAGCTCAAGGACATGTAGAACATCCAGTGTTGTATCTGGTTCTGAGCGCATCCACAGCATCATTGGAACGGCTTCTATCTCCGAGCTGCTAACGGGGCAATAAGGCTTCCAGGAGGGCCGCTCTCGATTGCGTCAGCCTAAGCCTCAGGACGTCAATGAGGGTCGCGAAACTGGGCGTCGTGGACGTGATGATATCCGCACCTGCGTGGCGATGGACATAGAAAGGCTTGCCACCAGCAGGTCGAACTTGGTGCTATCTTCTTGAATTCCAGCCACTATAGCACATCACCCTACACTCAAGCTTCAGCGAATCAGACAGCCAGAGAATGGTGCACATTTGACGCCTTGTACTGCACTTACCTGCTGCTATTCCTTCGCGTTCGCAGAAACCACACTTGCTAGCATGTGGCCAGGTTTTGCTCCCAGCATTTCTTTTCCCCTGTTTATGTGCACCGGCTTTTTCCTAGATGGTTCTACAGTCTCACACCCTCAACAGGGCCTCAACATTGGTAATCCACGCAGCAAGTGTTCGTCTGTAATAATACTGGCAGCAAGTGTGCATCTACAAGGTTTTCGTTTGACGTTGGTGGCGATGGGCCCAATTGAATATTGATATTTGTTCTGCTATTTGGGTTTAGAAACGCTACAAGTCATGGATCAAGCTCCATCTTACATCGCTCACGATGGGTGCTTCATTCTACCGCATGCATTCCCTTATTAGTAAAGGTACTGGTACTGGTAGGGGGGTGGAATATGATTGGTTTCAGGGGTGTGATATGGCCACACATATGCATTTGGCATCCCGTAATTCTGATATCCACTAACAGATTTCAATTTTGTGTCTCATACGACGTGCTCATGGATTTTTTCTCACGAAGTCACAACATTACATAGCAATATCGGCACCTATATATGAGATAATGCTTTAAAAAAACAGAAGCGAGCGGCTTCCACCCTCCCTCCCCCACCCGTTCGGTGCGCGTGTGAAACAGCCATATCTTATACCTACATTAATCCTGCGGCACCTTGCCCCCTCAGTACTTATCATAAAGCAAAACCGATGCCGATATATATATATATATATATATATATATATATATATATATATATATATATATACATATGTATATGTACATATACATATATATATATATATATATATATGTATATATATGTATATATATATATATATATATATATATATATATATATCATCATCATCATCATCAAAGAATAGCGGTACGTGACTATCCATAGTAGAAGGTTGACAACCGTTTGCGAACTAATTCACCCACTATCACCACACTGCTGAAGTTTTCAATTCTGAGTCTGAGGTAATTGGAAGCGCCTCAGGTTGACTCAGTGGTGGATCTAGGGGCACAGGGACGATGCTCCCCCAGCGGATCAAGTTAAAAAACTGATTTGCGCTATAAATTGGCGTCTGTTCGAAATTTACAAAACATTTTCTGAGACACATATTGCCTTACGTAGACCAGCGAATACGTAGCTGTTCATATCTGAAGCTCTTTGATGATCTGAAGCTGAAATCTGAGTTTTTGAACATCGGATGATTAAAAAAAAATTCCCTGCCTCCAACCAGGCTAATGGATCTACCATTGAGGCACAATCTGCAAGTATAAACTTGATCTGCCTGGTGGCGTGTCTTCGATTGCGTGTGTTCTGTTAAGACCTGCACCTCTGATTACAGATAAAGAACCTCGAGGTATCGTCAAACACCTTCAACGACGCCAAGGCGGTGCAGTTCCGCAAGAACATGAAGATATTCCTGTTCACGCTGAAGCTGGCGTGTCTGTTTCTTGGCTGTTCGCTGCCATTCAAGCTGGCCAATTTGGCGTACAGTGTCGGATTGGAGGCGTCGCGGCCACTGCTGGAGGCGCTGGCCTTCATCCGCACCCTCTACCACATTGTTGACGGCTGGACCTTCTGCAGCAACGAGGAGCTGCTGGAGGCCCTCAAGCTCATGCTGACCTGCCAGGCGTGAGTTCCTGTTTACGCCAGTTCCCGCGAGAGGGACTCACCATGCCGACGGGCGAGACCGTTTTCCAGTTTGGTGTTCGCTACTTACACAGCTGCACGTTTCGCCGCCGCTTGCGCACGGAAAATCGACCCCCCCCCTTCGAGTGCTCAATTATATGACACCGTGAAGCGTTGCCTGGCAACGATTAGAGCCCGACATGTCGGTCGAATCGCAATCGTCATGGAACGTTTCTGACTGTGACGTCAGTGGCCTTGGGCCCACCAGCCAGCAGTGCGAACGGCACGGGAAAATGTGCTTCGTCATGATGCTGCACTGTTGTGATGGCCTATGCTGCGCTGCTTGCACGTCCGCCACGTTACGTCGCTCATCAAATATATTCGTATGTACAGCTCGCAGCCAAAACCGAGGCATTCAGCACCGATGATTTATCACCGGCCATGATTACAATTATAGACTGCAGGCCCTGATTACAGACTGCAGGGGACCTGCAGTCTGTGCAGAAGGTCCCCCTGCACATTAAATATTGAACGACATTAAAGGCGTTTGTCTCAGAGCATGGGGAAGATGTAGATTCCCAGATAGCACTATCCTAGTATCTGATTAACTTCCGGCATACACAAACATGGGTGACTTGAGATCCACCGCCATCTCACCTCTCAAGGATGAGAAAACACACCAATGTCCTCCATGGACAGCACCGACATTGGCAGGCGATGACATGACGCAATAGTAGCATAGTAGCTGCATTGCTGAAATAACTTCTGAGATTATAGGCTAATACATAGCATAGGTGCCATTTGACAATATCTGCGACCAATGGCACAAACAAATTATTGTTACAGTACTGAGTCTGTCCCGTCGACCGCGATAAAACCCGCAGAGTTCTCTTTGAATTATGAATCGCTGCCGCTACATCTTGCGAAAGCCTGTTACGTCACAGACGTATGGTTTGACAGCAGTTATGTGGGAAAATCATTAGGCGAAGCGATATAGAGAAAAGCAGAGATGAACGAACAACAAATAATAGAATCCATCGAGATGTTAATACCCAAACATTTATTATGGTAGAGACTGAGATCTCGTTCTATCCCAGCAGAAGGGCATGCTAACCACCAACAAGAGATTAATGTGCATCTAATATGTCATGTGTACTATTGGCGTCACAAATAGCTTGGCAGTCGGGCTGGGTGTCCTGGCACCTGGATATCCTGCATAGGTATGGGTGTGGTGGGAAGCAGCATACCTATGAAGGATATTCAGATGCTAGGATGTTCAGCCTGGCTGCCAATGTATTTGTGAGATCAATGGTGCGTATGTGTGGTTGGAAACAATATGCCTATACAGGATATTTAGGTGTCAGTTCGCCAAACCTGAATGTCAAGCTATTTGTGACGCCTATTGTACCAGCGATGGAGCCTCTGCCTGGCAATTTTCCATTTGCAATGCCAAGCCCAACCATGTCTGCTGTTTTGAATTGTCTTGTGTTGTCTTCTCTTGTCTTGTCTGGCACCTGGACAGCGCCACTAATAACGTTATTGGAGAGGCGTTGCAGTGCTGCTGCCTAGCATAGCTTGCCCAATGCCACTCACGGCCATTTAAGGCCACTGCCTAATGAAAGTCAAACAAGACCGAATCTTCCACCAACGGCAGGAAGATATTGATGGACGTGACAGGTACGGATCCAGGAATTTTATCTGGGGGCGGGTGGCACTTGCCGGGAGGGACGCTATTCTTCCGGAGGGACGCCACTGATTTTGAGGACTTTTAGGCGGGGAAGGATACAGTGAAAGCGGCATACAATGTATCCTAAAAGTGATTAAGTTTAGGTTATAAAGTCATAAAGTCATAAAGTGTTAAGGCTTAATAAGGGCCACAAGGGCCCATCTGGGTCAAGCCTGTCTAGAAGATATTAGAAAGTACATGTTCACACCTATCAATTCCAAACCCATGCAATCCCTCCACCTGTGCCACCACAGCCAATCTCATCAGTATGGCATCGCAAAGGAAGTTGCCAAATCCACTGCTAGGTACACCCCATATAGTACAACATAATACTAGCATAATGTTATACCCTATATAGCTAGTGAAAATACTCAATATCCCATGCATCACAAGTTAGAATTCAAAAACAACATTTTCCTGTCTAAAAAATTTATCCACCCTACTTTTAAAGACATTCAATGAGGGACTCCCCACTGCATCAGCAGGCAGCCTATTCCATTGGTCAACAACCCTTTGACTGAAGACCTGTTGTCGTTTAACTGTCCTGCACCTCATTTTGTCTAACCTGAATTGATGACCCCTATGGGATACTCTAAACTGCAGAGCATCATTCAAATTGACCTGATCTAGCCCTCTAACAATTTTGTACATTTCAATCATGTCTCCCCTTAATCTCCTATACTTGAGTGAGTACATATCTAATGCATTAAGCCTTTCTTGGTTAATGTACATTGTGTCATTTGTGTATATAAATAAGTATGCACATGTTTGTACATAGTGTATGTGAATCGATATATATATATATATATATATATATATATATATATATATATATATATATATATATATATATATGCAGATCCACCAGTGCGAGGTAGCGAACAGTATTATTCCATTTCGTGGTTAGATACCACATGGAGAAATTGGTAAGCGAAATTGAGTGTGCAGGTTATACCTTTTTGTGGTCTGAAGTATCTATACTTCATCAGCTGTGTCTAACTTCTAACTGCAGAGTATTGTCCTTCGACATACCTGCACTTTCGCTGAGTCACAATTACTTCATCGTGAATGAGCAGTCACAATCGCAAATCACATGTTCAAGACCGTTTCTGAATCAAATCCTACTTTTTGCGAATAATTTCTGCTTCGCCACACAACCAACGAAATTAGTATCGGTGACTTTCGGCTGTATTAATTTTAGTGTTAAGAGTAAAACATAATTACATGACAGTAATGGCGACGTTTCGGTATTATACGTTCCTGAAGGGCAAACAGTGAACTGCGTATCCAGCCAGAATCACATGGGGCATAGTTTCCCACATGGTGAACATTCAACGGGAGCATTGGTCCCCATTGTTCCCGTTCTGACTGGATAGCTTGTTCGCTTTGTACTCTTGAAGAATGTTTAATACCGAAACGTCGTTATTATTGTTATGGAATTATGTTCCACTCTTAGTATTGCAATGAATGCAGTCAAAGGTCGTCCTATGCAAATTTGAGCTGTCTGCCATTGAAGAGGTAATGAAAGTATCGCACTTGACCCAGAGCGACCCTATCTATCTGGTTATTTTCTCTAGATCGTATATATATATATATATATATATATATATATATATATATATATATATATAAATATATATTTATATTTATCTAGATCGTACCTCCATATGTGACTCATGCAGAAAGAAAGAAATTAAACGTTTTTGCAAATGGAGCTGTAGGTATACTTGAATTCGTGCATTTCTTCGACCGGCGAACATCATGTGTCGCAATGTCGCATTTTGAGTATTGACTGAAATCGTACATGATTGCTTGGTTCTTAACATAACATGAACTTTATTGTTTCTTTGCCTTTGCTGTTGTTCCTGTTATTGGGGACGTTCCGGTAAATTTTCCAACACGAGCTTGGTCCGCTTCACATTTTTGCACAGGCTCTCAGTAGCCTTCTTGTGCGGAGTATATGTGTGTGTAGATGTGCGTAATACGAACTATCGAACAAATCATCATGCTTGAAAATTGATGTGAAGCTGTTCTCCCTGACCTTTGGCTGTGAGTACAAGTACGTCTTCGATAATAATCACTATTCTACGATGGCAAAGCAGGAGAGGCACTCCTTTCGACAACGATGAGCACCTTTTCGGCCTCCAATGTAACTTGGCCAACTTCACGGTTACTTCACCTGGGAAATGGCAACACAATTATTAATTTGTATATTTTATATCAACTACCTATGATTTTTCGGTTGATCGTAGATGCCTCTTAAATAATGGGTTGGTTCACGTCATGTACCTTGTCAGTACCCATTGCACTACAATTGCACGGTGAGGGTAGAGCATATATATATACAGTTCTTATCCGTTGCAAGAGATTAGTGGCGATAGGTTAATGCTTAAACTCACAATGTATTTTGTGGGGGGGGGGGGACCACCGCTTCCGCCCTGCCTCCCCCATCCGCCGCCTCTGGTCTCCATGACCTCTTTTTTGTAGTCCGCGTTCTTTGGTCATCTCATTTTTCGAACCAAATGCAGCCTCATGCTCCACGCATTTCAAGCTAGGGCCGTTACCTCCCCATAACTCTCACATCTCTTGGCAAATTAAATGCATTTTGCTGGTATAAAACAGGTTGGTGCTGTATTGGATGGTAGGTCCGGCATTGGCGAAGCTTTTCCGTTGTAATCATACTTCGAGCTTTTCAGAAGGAAAAATGGTGGAGCCAACCGGAGGCTAATACAACATTCATCAGGTGAAATATGAAAGGAAAACTTTAGCCTATAGTCAGAGTATTTCCGTGTTGATTTTCGTCCACCAAGACGCGAGTGATAGTGGCTTAGAGTTTGGTGTCCGGCGCCATCCGAAACTCCCCCACTCCGACGGAAGTCATCATGGATCAATATTACGAATAAGTATGCAAAGCTATGGAGACCTTACGCAAACAAGACGTGGCTAATTGACAGAATAGCAGGCAGCCTGCAGAGTGCCAGTAATCCAGCTATGCAAACTTCTAACCCATGCTTGTGGCGTTAGAAGTAGAAAAACACAAGAGCTATTGATATAATTCAGAATGAAGTTGCAGACGAAGTAGTCACAATCAAAATGATATAGTCATGCGATGCAACTCGAAAGGAGAACATGCAATGAATAATTGAAGCTGATAGCTGCCGAAAGCTGATTGATTGAAAGCTGATGGTAATGAGACCTAATTTAATCGTTATGCGTCATGAGCGGACATAACATCGGTGGATCTGCTCTGGTGGTGGGTTTTTGAAGGAACACCATTAGAGTGTTATGCTTGATGCCATGTTCTATTTTCTAGAGGAGGTGTAGGCATTTTCCCATGGCCAAATTTAAAGATTATTAAAACACTTCTATGATGTGTAGTTCGTTACATTATCAATCATTTCACTCTGTCACTTCGCCCTCACAGTGAAGTGGGAGCAACTGACTACTCAACTTCTGGTTATAAAACGCGTCATGTATCTTTCGTGTGATGCGCTCACAACTTCCTATGTTCCTAACTGCACGAAAATATAGCGGGTACATTTTGATATCATCTTGAATTACCTCCATGAAGTTTTAGCTCTGTCATTTTTACATTCGATTTCAGGATTTGTCCCAAATTTTCCCCTTGACACCTCAAGTTGTATATCATATGTTCTATATTAGCGAATTCATTTCCAGTGGTTTGAAATAAGTCAGCATACAATCAGCTTCCTTCTGATGCCATATTCGATTACTTTTATAGACACCTAACCCTGTCATCCTTCACATTTTGACATGAAGCTTTCAGACATTATTGTGGTTCTGGTCTGACTCAATACGCGTCAAGCTCCACATTTGCTCCCAGAGGATCCGTAAGGCCGCCGAACGACGGCACGGAAAAATATGGTCCAGCATTGATCAATACCAAGCAGCATAGGCTCTGTCACGCCAAAATTATGTAGGACAAATGCATGCTTGCAGAAGCATTCATCCCGTTAGACGCCCATAAGCGCAGTTCTTAACCCGTCCCGTCTCGGAGGGTCTTCAACCACCCCCCTCAGGTTTTTCGTGGATAGCGGACGAACGGCGCGCGGCAGCGCGCCCAAACTTGGCATACCTTTTCCGACATCAACATTACATGCTGATGCAAAAATTTGAGGTCAGGTCGTCTAGGGTCAACGAGTTAGTCAAGGTCAAGTGAGGTCATCCAAAAAAAGTTCAACCTGTCGTCACGCTTTACCGGATACAGATATTTTAATTAAACTTTCAGCGTTTGCCTATCTTTACGGATGCAACAAAACGTACGAGTTGAATTTTTCATTTTGTTTCGTTTTTCTCTACATATAAATTTTGCGTATTTGACAAATTGCAGTTCAAATACAGGATTCTGGCTAAAGTAAGCATTTTTTATTGTGACAAGTTGACTTCCAACAACGCTTTTCGCTCTGCTCTACAAATCGGAAAAGGAAAATGAAAGAAAACTTGATTTTTTTTTATTTCGAGAAAAAAACTCTTTTGGGTGCGGGTGGGGGAATTATAGCCCTGGTCGATTTCGCTGTCCTTTTCTCAGTCCAAATATTTTTTCCTCATATATCCACAAAATGAACTCCCCAGAGTCAAAAACATAATGTAAGTCGTGAAAAGTCGTGAAAACCCCCTGGTGATGTCACTTTGGGGGAAAATCTTTTTTGAGGTTGGATCCAGAGCCTACTCGTCAAGCGCTTTTCGATGACACCTCTTTCGTTTTCGTGCGATGCTTAGTTTGGATTTTAGGGGGGTCTCCAACCGCCCCCCCCCCCCCCGAGACGGGGTGTGAGGATTTGACCGGAAAGACGGCGCGGGTTAAACAACATTGAGGGAAACTGAAGGTCTCAACTCCAATAGTGGCGAAAATCATGCCAGGCACATCGGCTATCGTTTCAAATATGAAAATATGCTCATAACTTTGGCGTAGGAGCCCATTAAAGTTAAGCGAATGGTTCCCCCGCCATACCATGAAGTCGGAGGCGAGCCGCGGGTCGCGCCATGTTTGATGCTCAGAAAATAGTTCCAGAAGACAATGCACAAAGTAACAATATGCGCAAGATATCACGGCGAGTGGCCATGAAATTGATGTCTGAAGGCAAGCGACTTTGATTAAATGCACTTCACATCATATTTTATTGAGACAGAGTCTCATAAGTGTATTTCTTGCGCACACATTACTGAGCATCCGAGCTCGCTTGTCGCGGGGCATACTTCGGAGTTCTTGAATGGCATCAGGAAACTACCCGTTTTCTTTCTTCACTGCAGATCTCCGATGTTCGCATTAACATTGCGCCTGAAGGCTAACGCAGTCAACCCGAACATTTTGCTTTGTTTCCCAACTTTTTGACTATCGCCATCAGAACAATTTAGTTTCGGGTAGTGTTGAGGCTATGAACTTTGACAATATACAACGCAAGGAGATAACTTGCAGGACTATGAGACCCAGGGATATAATATGTTTTCGTGCAATAGAGGTCCAGCAGTGAAAGTGGGTGGTGTAATGCTCTACGTGAATAGCTTATTTAGTTCTAAAAAAGTAGCAGGTGGGAATAAAAATGAGCCTGTGGAGTCCATTTGGCTTCATGTCTCTGTGGGAAAAGGCAACAGCAATACACTGAGGATAGGAGCTTTCTACCGATTAGGAACCCTGTCACATTCTCAGCAACTGGAGCTTGATAAGGTGATTTGTGAGGAAATCAGTAGAAACTTTCAGAGGAAGTGCCTTATTCTTGGTGACTTTAATCAAAAAGGATATGAAAATGTTGGTGTTGGCTCCCATCATACAAAATGTTCAGGAAATGCCTTGAAGCGGACCTGTTCTTATACCAGTTTGTATCGGAACCTAGCAGACATGGCTCATTCTCGGATTTAAGTGACTTGGTTCAAGACTTGACTGTAGGAGAAACTCTGGGAAGAAGTGACCATAACATAGTTAGATTCAAGGCACATGTAGGTTGGTTGGTTATTGGTTTTACGACACATCGACCGTTGAGTCATGTAGCGTCGCCAATCTCTCACGCCGATTGTTCGCAGGAGAAGAGTAGCGACAGGTGAGACTCGAACCCACAATCTTTCGATTGTGAGACGAACAACTTACCCCTAGGCTACTCGTCCCCAAGGCACATGTAGGGGAAATTATTAAGGATAATTTGGTAAAGGTTCCAAATTTCAACAGAGCAGACTTTGATTGCATGAGAGCGGCTTTAAGTTCAAATCTTACTTGAAGGAAATTTAGATTAGACATGTCCCCCAAGAGCAAAGACGCAAAAGAGGAAAGCCAGCATGGCTTACACCAGACTTGATAAAAGCAATTAAGGCTAAGAAAGCTGCATTTAGAGTATTTAAAGAAGCTTCAAATGCCGTAAATCTACAGGTGTATCGAAAAGCTAGAGACACTGTGAAGCAAAAAAACAGAGCAGCAAAGCGAGCAAAAGGACTGGATTTAGCTAGGAACTGTAATGGGGACAGTAAAAAGTTCTTTAGTTTCTACAAGCTGAGCAAAGTTTCTAGCACAATTGGTCCACTGGAAGTAAATGGGACTACATTGGGTGAGAATAGTGAGATGGTTGAGGAGCTGAGCAAGCAGTTTAAATCAGTGTTTACATTTGAAGATATGACCAATCTGCCGACCGTACACCATAGTTCAGTGACATGTGATCTGATAACTGATGTTGATTTCATTGATAGTGATGTTGTTTTCAATCATATCAGGAAAATAAAGCCAAACAAGGCAGCAGGACCTGATGAAATTTATGCTAGGGTATTGCGGGAAGCTGATAAGGAACTGGCATTTCCACTTAGTATAATATTTTGTAGATCAGTTTCACAAAATAAAATTCCAGCAGATTGGAAAATGGCAAATGTATTTCCTATTTTCAAAAAAAGAGACAGAGGGAAATATGAATGGGCGCTCTATGACCAATGTAGTCGATGCGCCCTAAAGGCCTAATAACTAACGGAAAGTTAAAAACTATAGGCCAGAAAGTCTCACATCCCTAGTCTGCAAGGTACTCGAATCAATTATCAAGGATATAATAGTTAGTTATCTGGAAGGAAACAGATTGATTCAGGATACTCAACATGGGTTTATAAAAAGACGGTCGTGTCTCACAAATCTCTTGGAATTTTTTAATTTCGCCACAGAACCATTTGATCAGGCAAATCAGGTTGATGTAGCATATCTCGACTTTAGTAAGGCCTTTGACAAGGTACCACATAAACGGTTAATGATACAGCTTCAGGCCCATGGTATTGCAGGTAGCATCTTAAAATGGATAGAGTTGTGGCTTTCAGGTAGACAGCAAAGAGTGATGCTAAATGGTACAAAGTCATCATGGCAAAATGTTCTTAGTGGAGTCCTCCAGGGGTTCAGTCTGGCTGCCACAAATCCATGGTATGTATGGACTGGAATGCTTGACAAGATAGGATCTTTCTGTATTGGTTGAATCCAAAACACCACCCTCTCCAGAAAATTACCTATCGTTTTTCTCATGCCGTGTGCGGACAGGCGCACCTCACGCCGTAGTCGGAACTTACCGTCCGTCTCGTGCGGAAGATGGGTAAGACCTTTGGTTTGCATCTCGGTATCCCGTGGTCAGTGACAGGGTCAGCTGTCAGCTGTCGATGTCACCTTGTACTGCTTCCATTAGTAATGTAATCCGATGAATGTATCGCATCTGAAATTACCTGAGCGTTGCGCAGTTCATACACTCCTGAAGGCATGCGGTTGTATGGACATTCGAGGGAGTGCCTTTGATTGATAAGCACGGAGATCTGACTTCGCTGCACCTCTGAAACTTTCCGTCAATCTGAGCGCCCATTTATGAGCCTTACACTAGTACAGATTACGGTCCGCGTTATGGGTTTTGATAGCATAGCTAATGCTTGGTGCACACCGGCGCGTCTCAGGCTTTGTGGACGTCGGACGTCCGTCTAAGACAGGGTGACACAAAGTCGAGAATCGCGGCCACTCTATCCAACTCCGTTTCCGAGTGGCATTGACTGTGCGACGCAGTGGCATAAGGCGACCATAGAAGCTTCCTAAAAGTCCAACCAAAACCCTTTTTCACAGGTCAGACGGGCGTCAGACGGACGTTAGACGGACACGAGACGGACATCAGACGTGCGTCAGACGGACGTCAGACGGGCGTCAGATGGGCGTCAGACGGACATCAGACGGACGTCAGACGGACATCAGGCGGACGTCAGACGGGCGTCAGACGGACGTCAGACGGGCGTCAGACGGACGTCAGACGGACGTCAGACATTAATTATCGCTCGGAAGCCGCCATCACCCACCGCGGCTGTAAGAAAAGAAATCGCGGAGCTTTTACCCAACGTCTGACAGATTTCCGATGTTGGCAAAACGTGAAGCGGGCGCGACAGAGATGAAAAAGCCTGCTGCTCGATCGCAAGCGTAGGTGACAGATATTTGAAAGCAAAATATATACAGTTATGCTGGCAACTTATAGTACCATATTATCATTGAGCATGGATTATGTTTATCATCAGGCTGTTTTGCTCTTTAGCATACCCTAATTTGTTTTTCATAAACATCCAGACATGTAAGTACTCATCTTGTTTCAGTGCATGTATCAGAAGCGTACCGAAGCAATTTGGTAGCAATGATCGAGGGAGTGGGTGGTTAAATAACGCCATCACCCGAGGCAAAGTACATAGGTTTTAGCATTGCCGTGATAAGCTCTATCACCTACGAATTATCCCGTCCCCGTCCGGAGTTTGAACCCAACGCAACAGGTCCGTTTTCCGGTGCAGTATGTTGCGCGTGTCACGGCTCACATCACATATAATGAGATATGGCTAACATCACGTGAAATCCTCAAATGTTGGCTTTCCGTTGGGCACAATTTTATTGTGTTCCGGTCAACGTCCTGCGCGTGCGCGTCATGGGGGTCCTGAGAGAACGGGTGTCCGGTGAATCAACGGCCACCCATAGGAAGAGCATGTATAACTAAAAATTTTAATTCGGAAAATCACCAATTTTAACGCTCCACATCAATCCGATTCAGACCGCATTATCCTGACAACCAATGGACCGATCGACACCAAATCAGCACCTCAATGTTGCCATAACAATTGCCAATCTTTCCGTGGCAATCGTTTCCGGGTCACTCGCTACGCATACGCGACTGGAATGCAAAGTGGAAGCGACATTTTGTAGCGTTTTTTTTAACGATTGGCTTTGGTTCTCGGAAACGGCTAAACTTGGCGACTTGCTGTCACTTTCACCTCATGACCCTATGCACCGATTACAATTTTCTTATTGACCACCAGTGGAGACAGTGCGTATGGGCGCTTCATCGTGACACAGGCTGGACGTGCTTCGGTCCGTGAAAAGGTACTGCTTTCCACTGTCTCCACACCACCGTCGAATGACATTTCGCGGAAAAGGTTCCATGCGCGGATAGCCCCACTCTTTGTGATGCTCGCAGTTCATTCAGATTTTACCCATCACAAATAGTTTTGCTGCAATCGTCGATGCCCACAACCGTTCCGAGGCGTCACTTTTGACAATCTCAAACGGCAGCTGCCCGATGCAACAGTTCAGCTTTCCGGCGCAGTTTGTATTCAAAGCAGGCTTTGGTGTATGCGTATCTGCCTGATAAGTATCAACACTAAGAATGGGTTAGTGCCCCTTGGGTGTTATTTTAGACAACAAATTCCAGCACCACAGGGCTGCTCAAATTAATCACCTTTCTGGAGTTGGCATCGCATTGCAATACTTTCAAGTGCTGCATATAACCATAGTGGTTACAAGCATCATACAACTGACATATAGTTATGTATACATATATATATATATATATATATATATATATATATATATATATATATATATATATATATATATATGTATATATATATATATATATACATATATATAACTAGCATCACTCCATTGGGCCATTATTTAATAGCAGGGTGCATGTTTTTTCCTCGCGCCAAAAACTAGTATCTCCTCGGTACGGTTCGCAAATACTGCTAGCACATTTACAACCCCTTAGGTGCTTGAGCCCAATTTGATCTGATTGATAGTAACGTTCGTCTGCTGGTTGCTTACTGAATGTTATTTTTTTCTGTGTACTATTTTACTTCAAGGTATTCATGAGACAAGTTTTGCAGACATTTGATCTCCACGAAAGGAACAAAGGGTTTAGGTTTGGTTTGGTTTGGTTAGGTTAGGTTAGGTTGGGTTAGGTCTTTCATTATACTATAATGAAAAACCTAACCCAGCCTAACTTTTTTTAAAATAACAAAAGCAAAACAATATTATTGAATAATATTGTTTTGCTGTTGCAATGTGTATGAATATAAGTTGTTTTCTTCTAAGGACAGGTTGGGCTAGGTAAGGTTTATGTTGGCTCTGTTAGGTTTTTAACCTCAACAATGTCGAGAAATTTGTTTTGTGGATTTTTCCATTTTTTCTTCGGAACATTTTTCTTTAAATGGGACAGGAAAAGAGTTTCTCCAGAACTCTTTTCCTGTTAGGCCAGGTTAGCTTGACTAGGTTCATTTTTCTTCTTCAGCATTTTTTTTCTTCTATACTACACAACACAGACATTTTTGTTGGTGTAATTTTACCTCCCAGTTGAAAAGTAGTCATTTGCAGAGGAAGCCAGTGGCCATGTCATGTTAACAACATCCATATACATAGCAATGCAAAAAGAAATGCCAATTTGAAAACAAACCTGAGAGCACAAGCTTGTCCTTTTCAGGTGGCAAGTACCATCATGGGTGTAGCCACTGGGTGAAAGTGGGGGTGACCGTGAAGGACATGCTCCCCAATGTATGAAAAGTGGCGATTTGTCCCCCCCCCACACATTTTTTTCCGTGTCCAACCCTACCTCCAAGTCTCAACTACCTGAGCATCATCGCCGCAAAATTTTACTCAATCATTTATAGTGCCACTCTATAAATGATTGAGTAAAATTCCCAAGCATATATATTTTTGGAAAATATATGTGCTTAGGAATCAAAAATACTAAAAGCCGATGTAGCCAGTCCCCGAGTTACACAGGCCCGAGTTATCGTGACAAAATATTTGAATGGTGAATCAGCAAATGTTAGAAATTTCTGCTAACAGGCCATTCTTGATTAACATGAACCTTGACCATCTTCTGGTTTCGTTTGGGTAGAAAATTGTGCTCTGCTATGCGATAAATCTATATTATCGTAAGGCTTTATATGACTTATGCTGCATTCCCATGCTCGTACATTGCTATATTTTGAACAAATGCGACTCTGGGTGTTCTTGGGTATCTTCAAGACCATTGAAGGAAGTCATGGGCAGCCTTAAGTACATACGTCAAGTTGACGGTGCATTCGTATTCGTATTCAGCGACGTGTTTTCCGGAGACGTACTTGTATTGGAATCGGTATCCAGCAACGGGTGTAAGATCGTTCGAATCAATTACCACAAATGCTTGTACTGAACATGCTGAATGAACTATATAGGTCACACATTACCACTTTAACGGTCAAGGTTCAACGTAAACCGGTGTCATCCGTCGCCTCCCATCTGTTCCGTTTTCACCCAAACCTGCCCAAATCTGGTATCAAGCAATAGTCTGTGGTGAACCATTCTGCAACAAATCAAATCGGTACATGTCAAGGTCCGACTTCTAGGTCAAAAGTTAGCTTCATTTATTACATGGCGATAGTGAAGTGATATCGACCGAACGCGATGTTCAGTTGCTATCGCTTCAGTTTCCATCCAATGGGCGTCACTTGACGTGCCTTGCTATGGAGTATCAGAAAGGGAAGCAATCGAATTGTTTATCAATGGCAAAGGCCAAACTGTTACTTCGATCACAATCTTTCTTAATTTTCCCTGAAACCTATCAAAATGTGGTATTAAGCAATAACATGTGGTGAACACTCGAGTTACATTTCAAAGCATGTCAAGGGTTTGATTGAGGTCTTCGATGTCGCGTTTCGTCGCTATGGCCTCAATTTGCAGAAAATGGATGTCATACGCGTTGTGTCATTCGTGTTGTCTTGTTGTGTAGTATCAGAAAGTTGATATTTCGAGAGAAAAAAATATGGACGGGTCATAATTGAAGCTAATTTGTTCATTTTTTGTGGTTTTCACCCAAACCTACCCAGATCCGCAATCAAGTGACAGCCCATGGTGAACCCTCGAGTAACATTTTTAAACCGGGATATGTAAAAGTCAAACCTCAAGGCCAAAGGATAATTTGAATTTTCCGAAGTCCTTGCGATTTATCGCTATGGGTTCAATTTGCACCAAGTGGGTGTCATTCGACGTGATTTGCGCCATATTATAATGCTACCAAATATAACTAATTTCTAGCGTCAAAGGTCAAACCGATTTCTTTGGTCGCCTCGTATTTTTTCTTCGCCCTAACCCACCCACATTTGGTATCAAGCAATAGTATGTGGTGCACTTCAAGTAGCATTTCAAACCGGGACATGTCAATATCAAACTACAGAACCAAAGTCTAGCTTAAATTGTTCGAAGTTCTCGCGCCTCGTCGCTGTCTTCAATTTTCATCAAGTGGAGTCATTCGATGCGCCGTGTGGTACTATAGCAAATTGTTCAGAAATCACATTACTTTTCACAAATGTCGAACTCATTTCTTCGGTCGCCCGGCGTTTTTTTCTCGTTTTCTCCCAAAGCTACCCATGCTTGGTATCAAGAGAAAGCCCGTGGGCAACCATCGAGTAACATTTCAACCGGGACATGTCAGATCAAGCCTCAAGGTCAAAGGCTAGTTTATTTTTCAGAGTCCTCGCATTTCCTGCCTATGGCTTCAATTCGCATTATGTGGGTGTCATTCGACGTGGCTTGCATACGGTATCAGAATGTCGAGATATCGAAATAATTTCCAGGTTTGGCAAGGTGTGCACAATGATTGAGTGTAATAGGAATAGGAGGGTCAAATGTTGTTTTTCAGCCGTTGTGATGGGAAGCACTCGTATCCTATATGACTAGGGGCTCCCCAAGAAATCCGTTATAACCTGATGGGACGATGTTCTCGTCGCTGATTTTTAATTAATGCTGCCACATTGTTGTTCCGGACATATAAAATATATAGTTTTTTTTCCTCAAATTGTCCGCTTTCCTCTTAATAGTTAAATGGGAGTTGTCAAATTTGCACGAGCAGCCACACGTGAATGCGCACAATTTCATACCTCGCCAGAATTCGTAACTGCGAGAGAGCAATGTTGTAATCCGGGGTAGATCCAGGAATTGTCATGGGGGCACTTGTCTGTGGGGGTGGGGGTGTCATTTCTTTGGAGCGTCGCCACTGCGAAAGAACCTGGAGTGGCGCATCTGGCTGTAAAATTCGACGGGTGGGTTGCACTTGAACCTTGTTGAAAAACTCGGGCTTTCCTTCTAAGGGGGTGCCTATTTATTTCATAGGGGCGCCTCCGGGTGAAATTTGAGCGGGTACACTGGAACCTTTTCATAGGGACGCCTTTTTCTTGTCTAGGGGACGCCACCTTCGCTATAAGTACTTTCACTATAGTTTGACTAATACGAAAGTGAAAGTACACGAAACAAATAAAAATGCAGCATAGCCTAACCTAATCTAGCTTAACCTCCCTTTAGAGAGGAAAAATCCTCAAAATAAAATTATACAATTTTATTTAATAACAAAAATTTCAAGATTAAAAAGCGTAACCCAACCTAACCTAACCTAACCTGCTTTTGCAAAAACAACATTGGGCCGGGGGCAACTTCCTCCCAAAAGTATGGAAACTATATGCCTGTGACCCGCATGCTGTTCATCATATTCTTGGGAAGTGTGTACATAATGAACATATAGCATACAAAGCATAGATATCATGCTCACTTTACCACTTTTATATTTCGCGACCGTTCAGATCACTTTTGATCACCAAATCAGCTCCCTTGTTCAGCCTGTATCAATGTACTCTTGACCGAATTAAGCCAGCACAGTATTGACACTTCATGTTTGTCGGCCTATCTCAATGACCACACCCAGAGTGTCGGCCTCACTGACAGTCTGGGTCGCAGCCTAAAATATGTGCAACTTCCAAACAACATCGGAGTTTTTCAAGGCTCATCTCTCGGTCCTTTGCTCTACTGCGTCTTCGCCAACTACCTCAGTTTGTTCGCTGAAGGCACAGTGGTCGTTCAGTATGCAAATGACACACACATTTTAGTCACCGGAAACAAAACTCGCAGTCATAGTGTCGCTGCCGAGTTGGAACACGTCCTGGCTTTCCCCGATGTTTAGTTCCGCGGTAGCAATCTGAAAGTAAATGAGGGGAAAACTCAGCGTATGGTTTTTGGCGGCGAACAAAATTTGCGCAATCTCCCAAACTTCATTGTAACGTTTCGAGTTCAACAATTGCTCCTCTGTTCTGAAGTTTAAAAAATTAGGGCTTATTTTTTATCGCGCCCGTAGCTTCGACTTTCATGTTTCCACCATTACCAGTCGACGTTTGGCCGGTCTATCGCATCTCAGAGGTCACCTGCCACCATCTGTCATCTCGGTGCTCGTCAAAAGTGCCTTGGTTTTCTCTCGGATCCTGTACTGCATTTCGTTGTACGGAAATAGTACCCAAAAAATGTCTCGGATTAAAAAAAAAAAATATCACCTATGGATCAGAAGTAAACTTTGGACGAACTAAATTTGGCCATGTAACGGATCTGTTAGAGCATCTTGGCTAGATGAGCGCTGAGAACTTGGTCTCATACCACACGCTGTACCTACTTCATAAGGTGCGCCGACTGCAGGAGATGGCTTCATTAGCCGGCACCATATCGACAGCCCCCTAGTACCGTGACCGTCACACCCGTGATGACCGGAACCTATACGTCCCCAGGTCGGGAACAGAGATGGGCAGGCGCCGTTTTGTTCCAGAAGTCCTGCTCTGTACAATGAACTGCCGCACGAACTGAGGAAACTGCCAGTTCCCACGTCTGGTCGACGCCTTAGGTGGCATTTGTGCTCGAGACCTGCCAGATTGATCTGATCTACTTCCTGACTTCTCATCATACTCTCTGACGTCTTATCATACTTGCTGAGTTGGGATTATACTGGTTGACTTCTTATCATACTTACCGTACTTGCTGACTCTCCGTGCCGCTGGTAGGAGGAGTTTTGTTCTTATGTGTGCTTGTGACAGCCCATTCCCCCGTGACATCTGTTTTGAAACTCGACAAAGGGCTGTGATACCCACGAGCATATTGTGGATGGCCCGAATATACTTCTTTGTCTTTGTCTTTGTCTTTGTCTTTGTAGTGAACAGTGAGTGCGTTACTTTAGCCAGCAGTTACACATGATGCTGAATGGTAAGCTACATGTGACTGGTTGCCAAATTGAAGATCATGTATAGTCAAAAGCATTCTTCTTTGTTCCATTTTAGCATCTATCTGGGATAATTCACGTTCGCACTCCGGTGTACTGGGTCTTGCTGTGCGCCATCAACATATAACAACCTGGCGGTTTCTGATATTGCGTAGGTGACAAATTTGACAGTTATGCTTTTCGACCTTCCAGCGTAATGTCTATGAGACTTGGTATAAAACTACGTAGGAATTCACGTGCAATATGCTCGTTGAAATCGTGTTCTAAAATTGCACTCCCGCTAGAATAGTATCATATAACTGAATAAATAGCACAAGAGGATCGCAATGAAGCCATTCTTGATAATATGTACTCATTACGATGGGTTACATAGCATATTCAATATTTTCGATTGTAACTCAGACGAATAAGGCCACAATTTTACCATTCCCCATACGTCATTGCGTCCGTGCCCAGCGGACCCAATGGCGTCCAGCGGACCCAATGGCGTCCAGCGGACCCAATGGCGCCCAGCGGACTCAATGGCGTCCAGCGGACCCAATGGCGTCCAGCGGACCCAATGGCGTCCAGTGGACCCAATGGTGTCCAGCGGACCCAATGGCGTCCAGCGGACCCAATAGCGTCCAGCGGACCCAATAGCGTCCAGCGGACCCAATGGCGCCCGGCAGACCCAATGGCGTCCAGTGGACGCAATGGTGTCCAAGAAAACAAGTCGGAATTGTCCGCCTTCCGAGCAAACAGTCAAATTTGATGTGGCAATATATAGCTGAGCTTGCTGTCACAAAATCATGTCACAAAATATCATAAAATCGTGTCGCAAAATTGTGTCATATTGTCACAAAATCGTGTCAAATCGTGTCACGAAATATTTGAGTACTGAAAGCATGGCAAAAACCCAGCGCAATTTTTCACTTGAAGTGCTAAATTTCCCAATTAGTTAACTTCTTCTTCAGCATGAAACTACAATGACGCTTAGAGCGGAGTTTCGGTGATTCGTCCTCGTCGATGCCGATTCGAATAAAAGACTCGCTATTCTTTTGAAGCATCAGTCAAAACAACAGCACAATCGCGACTCTGCCTTCACGCAGTTCATTACTCAAAATGACGCTTGTTACAAAGAACATCATGGATATTAAGACCGATGGCCCTTTTTAGTTGTTTTAGTTAGGGCATCGCTCCGTGCAGCCAGTCTACGCCTAACATTTTACCCCTTTTGGGAAGTCGGCTGGATCCCCTAGTGCCAGCAAAGAGTACGATGTCCCACACAATTCTGGTGGATGCACATGGTAAGCTTAGTTATGATGTAGACCTGTTGAAGAAGTGGGAAGAACAAAATGCCAGCTAATATCATTGAGTGGGGTTGGAAGGCTCTCCTCAGATTCCTTATACATTTTATGAGTGCACAAGCAGACTTGTAAATGCCCAAGTTTGGTTTGTAGGCGCACCTACAGAGAGACATTGAGGTATGTCCCTGCGCCCGGCGTCCTCTTCCGCATTTATCTACTGTCGGATCCAAGCGAGATAAGCTACGCGGATTTTGATCGCTTGGGTCCTAGAATTTTCGGCGGTATAGAAATCAGGGAAGGAACTATCTGCTTCATTTCGGAGTAGGCACGGGCGGTGTCGCCGTTGTGTACGTGGGAATTGTGAGATGTCAAGACGTCCTACAGTTGTTGAACTTTTAACGTTTATAGACCGGTGTGTTCGCTCAATGCAGGTATCAGACACATAACTCTTTCTGTGTGCTCCTGACCACCACACAAATGTACTGGTGGCACCGGCTCTGGCATTCGATCCGTTCTGTTTCAAGGACTGCATTTTCTGTATGGTCAGCACCAAGATTCGGCGGGACATGTGCCGGGGTGGCATCCACTCGAGAGCCGTGCAGCTCACCCCGGCAAATTTGAACGCTGTGAAGAAAACCACCGCGACGAAGCCAATGTCGTATCAGTTTTGCAAGTCATGTCTTGTTTCGATAAGTTGGTTGTTGGGCGATGACAAGGAAGTAGCAGAGGCGGCACCAGCGGGTAAATTTTTGTAAATTGTTATGCGTTAATACAGCATATTGAGTAAAACACTTGTAGAAAGCATGATACCGGGATATAATAGTTGTCATTTTGAGGCTGGAACACCAGATCGGGTCAATTTCACCAGAAAATCAAATTATACTCTCATATGTCTTGAGAGCACGCGTGATCCACCCTGATCCCGTCCCAGGTCAACTTAACGCGCCGTCCGGGGAGAATGCACGGGACGGACGAACAGCCCGCTGGTCTGTGACGTCAGAGAGGAGGCGGCACGGTACAGTGAACGGCATGTCACGTGATATTAGCTAGGCGCGGGATTGGTTGAAATCAAAAATATGTGACGTCACTTATTTTTCAAAGGCGCCATATTCTCTCTGATTCCGGCTCCGATTCCGTTCTCTCTTTCCCCTCTGCCCTCGTACACGCCCGGGGAGGTAGATGGTGCGGTTGCTGTGCCGCTCTCCTGGATTTCTTAAGGCAGGTGAGGTGGCACCTCGTGGCACGTTTCGGATATTAATTAAGCTGAAGTATGCCGTGGTTGATCCGTATGAAGTAGCGCCGAGGTAGTGCAGGAAGATTCTACCATGTAGTCGGCATGGGGCGGCGGCGTTTCTGGCGCATGGTCGAAATTGCGAAGCTAATCCGGGCCATTACATGCGTGAGTTGAGGTAGTGGATACAGTTTGACATGGAATTACGTCTTCAGCTTCAAATTAGGCCAAATACCTTGTAGTTTATTGAAGGCCAACATGGGTGGATGTGTGAATATATTAGTGGTGTCACATTAGGTAGGTGCCTAAGTAGGAACCTAGGCACCTATTAAATGCCTTGAGTATGCATTTAACCTTCCTGTTTAATCAGTGTAAGATTATTTAGTATTCAAAGTGATTGGAAAGCATAATTTAAATGAGCTTTTTGACATAATGTACTAGTGTCAATTTCCCCTCCTTCCTGCCAGCTTTATGGATGCATTTGCTTCAATGTAGGTGGAAGATGCAATAGGTACTCCATGAGAGCCAAGCATTTATTGTCATGTTGTATCTCATGTTTAATAGGTGTGAACTGACTTGTCCTTGATTGTTGCTATTCTGAACATACTTCATACCTTTTATGTCATTTCTCTAGCTGTAAGATTAATGCTGATATTCTCTGAATTAAATTTGTCCAAGGATGTATTATGGTCAAGTTGATGATCTAGACAAAGATGAAAAAACTTCCTGACATATCCTTGCTTTTTCCTATTTAGTACATTGCATTCCCCAGGAAATTAATATTCTATTTTATAGCTGTAAGATTGATTTTGGACATGGTTGAGCTGATTCCCAGTGAATGACCCAGAGGACTGGCTTGGGGTAGCTAGGTAAAAATTGTTGAATTGATGGAAGCTTGGCCTTGAACAGCACATATTTGTTGGGTCTATTGATGGCAGTATTTACATAACACAATATTCTTAGATTTTGGGAAAGTTCCATTTCTTTGTAAAATGGTAGAAATAAGTCTCATTGTTATGCTTAACATGGCCATGGTGAGATTTATCTCAATTCAGTACATTGTGTCATTTTGAGCAGACAATGTGCTCCTGTACCATGTATATGATCAGTGAAGTGTATAAATATTAAGTATGTGGCATGTAGTGCCATGTGGAAATTTGTTTCAAAATGTGGGTGTTGACTATGTTAGGTTCTATTGTTTTGTAATTTACTATTATTTGTTGTATATTATCCCACCAAAACCCAATATCCTGCCCAACATTCTCCCCATACTCTGTTTGAAACAGAGGGAATAATATGTATCTGCATTGTCCATGCTCTTCTGGTGTTTTTAATGCTATTTAAATGAATTTGATTATCTCATGGAAATGCTGACTACCTACTTCAAGAGATATTAGTATTCCAAGAATGGCCTTTGAAGAGTTGTTGTCTCCCAGATAAACAAATATCAAATTGATTGAAATTGCATCACAAAGAACCATAAATAAAATGTATATAAAAAATTTGGTCCAGATGGTCATTACATTTGCATTATGTATGCATGTGTGTATGCATACATCTACTCATTTGTGGAATGCCAATGCTTTGCACTTGTTTTCAGGTACATCAGATCCAGAAGTAATACTGTCATAGAAGCAAAAAAAGATACCATGGCAGATTCAGAACCAGAAGTGAATGGTGATACTCATTTGTCAAAAGGTGAGTGTTGTGCTTGTATTTCAGGTGGCTATTACCTGAAACTCATTGTGATGTAGTTCACCTTAATTTATCTGTTCTGCTCCTTCCCTCCTGTTGTGAAGTTGGACAAGAGGATTCAATGGCTGCAGTATCACCATGGCAGGATTACACCTATTCATTTGTCATGTTGTTGCTTTTGTGTGTGATTGACTGCAAATGCAGCACAGTAAAAATGTGTTTGGCTATGTGAAGTTTGCCCCTGCAGTGCACTTTGTTCACCCACACATCAATTTAGTCTCATTCAAAAAGTATACCTATGCCACTAAAAAATGGTCCAAGCTGCAAAAAAAGGCTGATTTGCCAGAGACTCAGGCAACAGGATTTGCCAGAGAATGGACAATGGCATGCTCGATTGGAAGTACCCCAACAGCTATGCACTTGAATTGGATGTCAAATGGAAATGGCAATGTTGGTACAATGATGCAGTGTTCAAAGTCATTACCAAGTACATTCATATATGACACTACCTCTAAATATCACCACTCAGTTGTGTTCTCTAAATGCTCTGATCCACTATGCTAGATGTTGAATAACATCCACCAGATGCTAAGGATGTTATTCAACAATATTTCACAAGTTATTCACCCACATCTGCTGGTGAGATTATGATGCCAGGTGTCAGAAATCGAGTATGCTGAAAGGTAATTGTTTCTGCAGTTGATGTCAGATAATTTGATATTTCTTAGCTCACAATTGAATGCACCTGTTTTAGAGTCAATTGGTAGTAATCAGGCCAGAATATGAGGCTACACCTGATAACTATCGTAAGGCAAAAAGCAGCACCATTTCTCCATGGTTTCCCTTCTACATCTGCCACTTTCACAAAATCTTCCCCTTAAAAAATAAAATGTAGTTAATGACAAGCTTTCAAACAATATTAATAAAAAATATTTTGGTGCATTTGTTTCCAAAATCTCGGGGGGGGGGGGCGGCGAAGATGCTTTAGCAATGGAATGATTTTGCACCATTACACAATATGGTTAGGGCAAATGTCCCACATCTGTCCAATGTCTTAAGATGGGTACCGCGCGGTGTGTGGCTGATGGGCGCTGGCACGCTGAACATCCAGGGTGGATCCGTCCTGTGTGTGGCTGATGGGCGCTGACACGCTGAACATTCAGGGTGGATCCGTCCTGTGTATGGCCGATGGGCTCTGGCACGCCGAACATCCAGGGTGGATCCGTCCTGGGTGTGGCTGATGGGCGCTGACACGCCGAACATCCAGGGTGGATCCGTCCTGTGTGTGGCTGATGGGCGCTGACACGCCAAACATCCAGGGTGGATCCGTCCTGTGCGTGGCCGATGGGCTCTGGGACGCCGAACATCCAGGGTGGATCCGTCCTGTGTGTGGCTGATTGGCGCTGACACGCCAAACATCCAGGGTGGATCCGTCCTGTGCGTGGCCGATGGGCTCTGGGACGCCGAACATCCAGGGTGGATCCGTCCTGTGTGTGGCTGATTGGCGCTGACACGCCGAACATCCAGGGTGGATTCGCTCTGTGTGCTCAGGACATTACGATCTCTTGCTGAGCAGCGATATTGTTTATTGTCACCGATTGTATTCATTGTTTCACAGCAATGAGAACACGGCCGAGCGTTGTTCCCAAGGTAATTCGGCCGTCATCCAGTCAAATTCTCAAATTTTGTTTTAAGCTACTTGATCCTATCGAGGCAATTTTTCGTCTGTTTACATAATTCCGTTGGTAATTTTTAATTGTTACCAAGCCTTTGAAATGTGTTCGCTTCCGAAAGGTCAGTTTTGGTGTTCCTCGATAACGGCAAAACGCCGTTCTATTTAGTTGCACGGCTTCGTTGGTGAAACAGCATCGACCTCTGCGATATACATGCTGATGGCGAGATCACGAGAGCTACCAGCGGCAGGGCCGTTGATGGCCCCCCTAGCTGGATGACTCGAATCCATCCTGGCAGAACTATGACGAAATACTACCAGAGCACTCTGGTGGTGAGAAAACAACCATCGCGTAGGCCGATAGTAGTGCATACTGACATAGCCCCTCAAATTAAATGTTGTCCTTCAACGAATAGCAAAGACGAGGGCAGGGTGAGATAATATGGGCAAATATCGAACATTGTTTGTCGAAATATGGAACCTCACAAATAGTGATTTCCCAAGCAGACTTCAGTTGGGCCACGCTATCTTCCAGGCTGGCTGAGAAGTGTGGCATGTACTCCGTGCATGGCGACATGGTTCAAGCGCAACAATGCCCACGATTTCCCTAAGTCGTGCCCAAAACGAGCAACGCTCAGTATTGGTTACTTCATTGGACATGAGCGTGGTGGAATGTTGGTCTTCTGGAAAACCAGCAAAGTGCGTAACAAAATATGCGAAAGCGGTATTGGATGTATTTCTTGGTCTGCATGTGTGTTCATGAAGGTATTTGAATTCACCTTGCATCCAATGGTGGTATTAAAAGACACTAAATATGTATTGGATGCAAAAAAAAGAAAGGAGTCTGCACCAACCGCTGGAGACCTCCTCTCAAACCAGCGATCATGACGCGTTTTTTTGGCTCATACTATGTAGTGCACTTATTTAGTTGCACCACTTGGTGTAGCTAATGGCTTTACTTCGAAATTTCTTTGAGGAGAGAGTCCAGACGTCCCCTTCCGGGAATCTGCACCCGGTGTTCCGGGAAATCACCTTGGGAGCACGGGTGTTATCTATGCGCTTAGGTGGGACGCGACCCCCACACCCAAATGTTCGTCATCCTTCATCGAATAGGTTAGTTGGCTCTCAAAGGTTTTTATCGCGTACAGCTGGTATTGCCGGCCTTATTTATTGTAGGTACCTAATTTATTTGTGTTGTATGCCATGTGCATTTTGTCCTTGATTGTTGATAACCCACTCTTGGTTGAAAGGTCGCTTGTTTCCAAATTTGACAAAAAGGTAGATGAGGCTACTCGATGCCGAGTCATGTATAACTGCCCAACACCATGGCGCTTACACGAGTATCACCGATACATGAAGAGGCGAATTGTGATCATTTTCTTAACGTGATAACTATATTTGGGAATGTTGTGAATGGTTCTTCCCGTTCGAAACGTCTCGAGAACAACACGTGTCACGGTAGTGTGGCAAGCATTGCAATTTCTGATTTTCGATATCATGAAAGCTTTTGTCATCAGCAATGGAAGTTTTCAGGTTGGCCAACTGCCTCAGTTGACTGTTTTTTTTTAAAGGTGGGTTAGCAAGGGGGCAAGCTTGGAAAAACATCATTGTCCTGGCTTTTTTACCATACAAAACATGATCTCCGGGAAATCGTCCTTCTTTTTGCCAGCGTGTTGAATGGTATTATTCGTAACCACTGCGCACATTTAATCTGCTAAACATGCCAGAAACTATGAACAAAAATGAGTGCATGTTAGAAACAGAAAATAAATTAACATTTCCAGGTCTCGTAGCTCAAATATTTTCTGATCCAAATAAAAAATGCCAAAACATAAGTCCAGCCCTGCAAGAGAAGATGGGATAGGAATAGTATTGCGAGATTTCTTCGAAGAAGTGTCATTCTTTTTCCGTGTTCTGTTCAGTTCTTGCATTCATCTGTTGGGATGCTTGGAGTCGTGTTTTCGTTTGAATGTATGACCTCAGAATGAGATGGGGCGAAGCAGGTGTTCTCGTCAGTTAGGAGGAGTCACGTTGTTGGGAACCCTCGATCGTTGTTCGTCCCGGCTACATCATGGTCGTGATGAAGCAGGACGTGTTATGACCACGTACTGCATGTATTCGCATGGAGCGGAAGCGCGTTGTACAAATTATGCTTTCACTATGAAGATTTAATGACGGAATGGGCATAGGAGCGTGATGGGGGAAGGGCACTGAGTCCCCCTATGCTTTGAACTAGCTTATCATTAAGCCTAGTGGGCGTTGCATGGAAGGAATCGTCTTCAAAATTGTTCTTCCCACCCGTGGGGGTGAGTAGTCTATTTGCAAGGTGCCCGTCTCACAACCAAAGTTGGGTTCGAGTCCCACCTGTTGCTACTTTTCGCCCGCGGCCAATCGGCGTGAGAGGTTAGCGACGCATATGTGACTCAAAGCAGTCCACTCGTTGTAAAGCCAATCGCTCGCCATCCATCCCCAATCTTTGGGATAGTTTCTACTCCTCTGAATGAGAGGCGTGGTGGTCGTCAACATAGCCCAACAGTTCATAAAGTCCATAATGCGTTAAGAATTAACAATGGCAACAAGGGTCCATCTGGGTTAAGCCTGACTGGAAATTATATTAGAAAAGTAAATGCTCACACCACAATCAATCAGTTAAGTTCCAATGGAATTATATATCCCAGCCTGTCCAGCACCATTCACCTGATACTGCCTAACACACTCAACAATTCCAAACTTCCAATCGTGCCCCATTGTACTACCATAGCCGATCTCATCAGTATCACATCCGAAGGAAGGTGCTGAATCCACTGCTAGGTACACCCTATATAGTATAAAGTAATACTAGTAGTGTAATATACTCTATATAGCTAGTATAATACTCAACTTATTAGCATGGTCAAAAACATAACGGCCAACGATTCAACAATATCACGGGGACCAGCATCCCCTACACTCGTCAATATCTTTCTACCTTACTTATCCAGCCCTATGCATTTGATATGTAACAAATGTGACCTGAGTGCACTACCAATAATTTTCACTCACATCCACATCCGCCTAAAGGGTACAGTGCACACCCACTTAGCATATATATCACCCTATCCACCACCCCTTATAACCGAATAAGATCTTGTAACCTAAAATCACTTCTTTGCTCTTACACCTCAGACTCCTATTAATGATTCACAACATTCTGATTGGATTGCCATGTTCCTAGCTGAGACACATTGTTTTTGTACTGTAAGATCATTTGAAATTATCACACCTAAATCTCTTTCCTCTTCATAAGACATAACAGATTAGTGCAACTATGAGCCACAAAGACCCTTCTTGGTTGCACTCTGGACACTCAACCAGTTGCCCACCAAATCCTTCGATCAGCGCTCCCCAGAATACTGATGAGCAAGACCTCTATTCTTATGATTGTCTGTGCTGTTTGTAAAGATGTTCTGCTGCTACTGACAATGGTGTCTGGCAGCTGGTTCCAGTGTTCTATGATCCTGTTGGTGAAAAAAGACCGCTTCAACCTTGTCCTGCTGTGATTAACTTTAATTTTTGATTCATGGCCATTGCATCATTCCTGTTAATTTCAAACATTTCCCTGGGATATCCTTTCTCCTGACGATGGACAAGTTTAAAGACCTCGATGAGATCTCCTCCCATCCTTTTATATCTAAGTGAAAACGTTCAATTTCTTCAATCTTTCCTCAAATTCCAGGCTACTTATACCATTAACCGTTTTTGTATCCCTCTTTTGTACTCTAAAAGCCAACAATATTTTTCATAACTAGGAGACCAAGCTTGGACGCAGTGTTCCAAATGTGGCCTGACTTATGCACAGTTATAACATGCAACATCCTACCTCCCATTGGATGCAAGTCTCACCTTCAGACCCAAGATCCATAACCAAGAGTGCTGTTCTGCTCTTTATTCACTAAACCTACGACAGTGGTACCGGTTTTGTGCATACGTAACAGTTGTTGGTTTTGCGACAAGACAAGTTGAGCCATGTAGCGTCGCCAATCTCTCACGCCGATTGGTTGAGAGCGAAGAGTAGCGACAGTTGAGACTCGAACTCACAATTTTTTTCGATCGTGAGACGTGTAACTTACCCATAGACTACTCGTCTTCGGTTTTGTGCACATTAAAATAATTTTGTGATAGAGAATCATGTCCACCGGTTTGCCTGAAGCGCCAAGAAGACATTAAAAAAAAAAATCGAGCATGTATTTTCCGTGGTGTGCTTTTTCCTTTACTGAACCGGTGCAAGACATGACGTTCCACCAGGCCACCGGCTCCCAGTACCCGGAAGCTGGCCCGGGTTATCCATGTGGCGGGCCCCCAATACATCTCAGCGGCCCCGCCCCACCGTTCACACTCAGCCCATGTGTCACGAGTAAAATGAGGTAGACAAGTTTCACCTCAGTGCTAGCTTCCCAGTGCTACCCGTTTCGCACTCGTGTAGCAGGCCATGACGCCATTCGGCGCCGGCTCTTTGTTTGGCATGCGAGGAGGGGGGGTACTTGAGCCCCGCGAGCTGGCTTGCCGCGTTGCCTGTCCGTATAACGAGTATCGATATTCCGAGCACACTCGTGAATGACGACCCCAGCGCCGCCTAGCGTCGTCTGCAGATAGGAGTGACGTCACCACCCCGTGACGTAGAAAATTAGCCAGCTGATTGTGGTGGCGGATGTGTTGTCATGGTAACGGGAGGAATGGTGGGCGCTTTCGCGGTGCGAGCCCTTGTGCGCTGTCAATTGCGAAATATGGAAGCTTGGAAGTATTTACAATAGGATATTTAAGATAATTTGATTATTTTTATTTTCTCAAATGTTCTTGTTTTGTCTTGTCACTAATGCTGAGGTCTTGCGTCATTGGTTCAACCAAAGGCTGGGGAGTGAACGCATGCAAGGAACTCGCCTGGCACGTGCATGCCCCGCTCCAGATGACGTGTGGTGTTCTTCGACACACGGAGAAGCATTGCAGCAGGCGGCTACTGCGGTATTTGGCACAGCAGGACTCGTTCTGCGACCTCACGGGGCAGGGGGCGCTGACGTCATGCCGCGGTCAGCCTGTTATGTCCCGCACCCTGGTGATGAACCATCGTTCGAGGTCCCCTAATCCCAAATAACAAACGAAGAACAGACGCATTGTGGCCTGCGGGCTCTTGGTACTACGAGCACAGGGGCATCAATGGGGCGCGATAGGTTTATTTTGGAACGGGGCCGATCGTCGGATCCTCGGTGCATGGGCCGGAGTGGCGTTTGATGTAGTTTTTAGGTCACCATTGCTCGCTTCACTCTACAATATTATCCAGATTTTGCTGGTACCCGGTTGAGCTGTCCTTGCGCCCCTCCCACACCGGGAACCCCAAAGCAAATGCACTCGTTGACTCGGCCGAAAATTGGCACGCCTGACCGGCAGCAGGTTTCCATGATTTCATAAAACGCAGTCCGTGAGTTGAGGCTAAGATTCGCCGGCACATTAGCTGTCAATGCTGGTGTTTTCTTGGTGATAAGGCTAATCATTTGGGTTGCCGGAGTTGTGCCTGCCAGTACGATTCAGTAGAGCTTCGGTGCCAATGCTGGTATCGATGAGCACCTGTCCGATTCACCTGGGTTGTCGCGGCTGGAGGCGAGCTATGCCATTGGCTGGTCTGATTTCGGGAACCTGGGCATCAGCAGAGCGGTTGCTGTCGTTTCTGGACACCGCTGAGTGATGACTGGTGTAAATTCCAACCGGCAAGGCGAATCAAATGCTCCACAACTCCACAAAGTTGCTTCTTTGCAACAAGCAGACTATGCTGGCCTTTTTTCTTGACGGTATCGATGTCAGCGTTACCACTTACGCCAAGGAGGGGCGGCGTTGCTGAGCGTAGTACGACGCCCATTCCCCAGCACTGTGCCGTCGCTATCCTCCGGTGCGGCACAAATGCACCGTCGCCGGCGCCGACCACGGTACCGTTACCGTTACGCCCTACACTTGCCGGCAACCGACCTCCGACCGAGTAGAGCCCTGGGCTCCGGTCTCCGTCGGGCAGTGTTTAAATACTGGTTTTTCGTTAGGTGCGATATGTCGAAACGAGTACAATAGGATGTCCGAAATTCGCCATGGAAACTATATCCCTTAACACGACTGAACAGTTCTTCAAACACAATTTTGATCCAACAGCGTACTCATACATGCACCTTTTTCCTTCGTTTTCAAATACATAATTTAGGGGTAACTTTTCCAATGATAACGATGCAAAATACCTTCCCTTGTCAGCTGATATTGTACAACAAACCAAGTCGCATGCATCACAAAGCGCAATGGTAAGTATCGGTATGATATTTATCAACAAGATTCTGTTGGAGATTAGATATGAAGGCCTCATAACGACTCATCACGAAGCACGGGTTGGATTCTCCACTGGGAGGGATGTTTATTCGGTCTTCAGAAAGTGGCATATTCCACCAAATTTCGCGAATAATGTCACTGGCGTCGCGGGTGGGGCTGCTGGAGAGGCTGTGTTGCGCTGACATGCACCGCCGTGTTGTTGGCGAGAGGAGCGCCTCTACCCCACTGACTCCGCCGCTGCGGTGGCATTCGTCAGTGGCGCGCACTACTTGGACAGAAACAGCGTGTAAACCAGGTCAAGGCTTTCACATTTCGGTCCATTTGGTCTGCTCGGCGTCGTCATCGTCGACGTATTTGTTTTATGACTTGTCGAAGCAGACCTGCTCTACTGGTGCTACTTTGAGAGACCATTGTGCCGGCATATTGCATACCAGGTGCTTCGGCACCAGCTAGTGCCCTGGAAATGGAAATGCATTGTGTGCGTGTGGTGTGGTGTGTGGTGTGGTGTGGTGTGTGGTGTGGTGTGGTGTGGTGTGGTGTGTGGTTTGGTGTGGTGTGGTGTGGTGTGTGTTGTGGTGAAGTGAAGACTATGAGCGCGAGTTTCTTTTACGACACATTCGACTGTTGGGTCGCCGGGCTCTCACACCTATAGGTCTGGCGTATACTCAATAATTCCTCTGTTTTCCGTGGGGTTGATTGTGTCAGAAGGAAGGTGACAAAACCCGCGAGGATGCCGACGATGGACATCTTTACGATGGACAGGGCGTGCAGTCGTGTCGGAGCGATGAAATAATGTTTTAATGCTGCTCAATATCGTGATCAATTGCAAATTTAATGATGGTAATTCATGTGTCGTTATTGCAATTTAGCGCTGCTACTATTCATTGGAATCGTTTATTGAGTGATTCTCGGCGCTCTTTATGCACAATCATGGCTAACGGCCCCTCACTGGAATTAGTTAGATTCACTGGAATAAATTCGGGAAGTAAAAATAATTCCAGGTTAATGCAAGTATAAACTAGCTGTTCGTTTCCTCTTGAAGACTTCTGGCAATATCTAGTACATGGCCCGTCGCACCATGATGCTGGGTGAACCATTGGCCAGTTGACCGCAGTGATCCAGTACCAGGGTGTACTGATGCTTTGTAGTCGTGGATTTGGATAGGAATATTTTAGGGTTTTCAGGTCGGAAAGGAAAATTTGGACTAAAAAATATTTTCAGTATTTTCCAGTCCATAGTCGGCGCCAACAACAGCAATGAGTTTGCGGTCATTTTCACACAACTGTATTGGTGTTTTCGCGAAAAGGAACGGATGATTTCCGTGAAAGTGAACTGGTCTAGATGACAACCGTAGGGGACGAGTAGTCTAGGGGTAAGTTGCCCGTCTCACAATCGAAAGATTACGGGTTCGAGTCTCACCTGTCGCTACTCTTCGTCCGCGACCAATCGGCGTGAGAGATTGGCGACGCTATATGACACAACGGTCGATGTGTCGTAAAGCCAATAGCCACCAGGATGAGGCAACGTTTCAAATACTGCCCAGAACCCCACGCGGTAGACGTCTGACTGACTGACAGTCGGCTTCCCGCACCCCCCGACAGTCAGCTTCCCGCACCCCCACCCCGCCGACAGTCGGCTTCCCGCACCCCTCCCCCCCGACAGTCAGCTTCCCGCACCCCCACCCCGCCGACAGTCAGCTTCCCGCCCCCCCCGACAGTCGGCTTCCCGCACCCCCGACAGTCGGCTTCCCGCACCCCCCCCGACAGTCAGCTTCCCCCCCCCCGACAGTCGGCTTCCCCCCACCCCGCCGACAGTCAGCTTCCCGCCCCCCGACAGTCGGCTTCCCGCACCCCCGACAGTCGGCTTCCCGCACCCCCCGACAGTCGGCTTCCCGCACCCCGACAGTCGGCTTCCCGCCCCCCGACAGTCAGCTTCCCCCCCGACAGTCAGCTTCCCGCACCTCCCCGACAGTCGGTTTCCCCCCCTCGACAGTCGGTTTCCCACCCCCGACAGTCGGCTTCCCGCCACCGGATTACTTGTGTCTGACTACTTGGGAGGCGCGTGCTCAAGACTCACCGACCTCCGCCTCCGCCCATTAGGCTCACGCCGTGGCTATTACGCTAATGATTGATCCAAGCTGTAGCCACCGCTTCCGCATATACAAAAAGTATTCAAGTGTATCTTGCTTACTGTGTTCATCATGGATAAATGAATTGGTTTCATCGGTTAAACTGGTTAAACCATCGGCGTGACCAATGCTTATTTAGTCAACTTGTTTTTCTTCAATCCATTTTTACTGTGGTTAATGGACCTGGGTTAGCATAACATCCGATCTCAAAAAGTATCGACTACTGGTCTCGAAAGGTAACGACTACTCGTTATTCCTTCATAGAAATCATTTGTTATCGTTAGCGAGCGGTCTGTGAGCGCCGTTGGGTGGGAGGAGAGCGAAGCACACCAAATAATGATTATACCGTCCGTGAAGTTATTTTTAAAATCTGAAGCTGCTCAGGAAATTGGTGCGGTCGATTTTGAATAGGATATCAGCGTGTTCCTGGAAGTGAAGAATTGTGTTCTCATTGAGGCTCTCAATTATTTTTCAATCAAAATTAATCAATATATTTCGACGACTCAAGTTCTTTCAACAGTCCACTGTTGGTTTGTCGCCCTGCGGCTTGGTTAACGCCAATGGCGCGACTGAAATATCGTGGCGTGGCACATTAATCTCATATGGTTTGTATGGGCGCAAAATGACCATGACAGTCGACGCGCCCCTAAACCCCGATTCATCATCATCATGTGGTTTGTGGGACGGAAACCCAAGAAAGTCCCCTGTGCTGCCGAAGATCTAAAGCGGTTCAATCGGAAGCTTACTTGCATCTCGCATGGGGCAGTCGCCTCTTGGCTCCGTGTGTGTGTATGTGTGTGCGTTTTTTCTTTGTATGGATTGTTTTCACTGGCCACTCCGGAGCAGGAAGTGCCACTACATAACCCTTTCTTGAAGAAATAATGAGAATACCTAAAGGAAGCAATACAATGAAGGCTATGATTGAAAAAAATGACATGAATGAAAGAGTGACACGAAAATGGTGACGGAGGAACACAGACCTTGTGGCAACACATTTTAATATATATAAAAATTGGCGAGCGGATTGGTCCGCTCGTATCAACTTAGCCTTTATGTGCATGGAGTGGAAGCACACACGCCGTGTTACGCCTTTAGCGCGTATTACAGCGTACGTGGACTAGTCGTCAGTCTGGACACCGCGATGGGGCCCCGATGCGGCCTGTTTCTCATTTCACGCGGCCCTGTCATCGGACGATTGGCTATTTGAACTTAAGTGGAATTCGTATGCAGTGGTCATCTATCTGCCATGCAGTGGCCTTCAGCATAGCACAGCACGTGCGATGTTTCAGCATAGTTAACTACTGACTTGCTACCGACCATCGTCAGTCCTTCCGGGCGACCGGTCTGCTGCCGGAATATCGCGAACCCACATACTGACGTTGCTCGTGCTTGCCTTAAAGACGGTGATTGTATGGCAGTGATAAAATATTCGCGAAATTGGGTGGAATATGAACACTTAATGAACACTGAATCGACATCCTTCCGAAATAATTATCGACATCGTGCTTCTCGGTGCGTGTTTGTGAAGTTGCATGCCTGGTTTCTAGCTGAACCCTTTCACAGGTATCAAAAGATATCTTGCCATAACGGATCTGAGATCGTGACAAAGAATATCCCATAGCGCAATTTCAGGTGAAGAGATTACATATGTTGGTCTATGCTACACAACGCCAGCATATACCATAAATGTTTGCACCGTTATCGTTGATATCGTTATCTCCAGGTATCGTGCCTTTGAAAACACGCAATACGGGAACGGCCATATGTACGCAATTATCTCAAAACTGGGTTTGCAGGGCTTAAAACGATTATATACAACTTTACTTCAATTGCGATTTCGACATCCTGCCTTACTCAATTCGGCATCTCACACCCAATGAGAAATCATTATTTTAACGCTGTTGTATGGACATAATTGAGTCACGAAGAAAGCTAGGCGGGGAGTACGGTGTCTTCGCAACATTATAACGATCCTGTTGGAGGAAACCTTGGTGCACCGACTTATGCTTAACTTATCCAACCTGTGCTTCGGCACAGAGTCTGTGTTGTGTCGCAGTGCGGGTGTGCTGATCCGAGCTGTCACTCGTGCATCAGCAGGCACGCAGCTCTTGACCTGCGACCTGTGACTTGGCCTGACCTTTGCAGAGCCGACCGAGGACGAGGACGAGCCGATGGACACGGACGATGGTGAGGAGGAGGACCCGCTGGGGAGTCGCGGCGCCGAAGAGCCGGCGGCCAAGGTGGTGGACGAGGATGCCTCGCCCGAGGCTGTATCGCTGGAGGCGCCCGCCAAGGCGGTGGTGGGTGCCGTGCTGGGGGAGAACGGCGAGGCGGGCGACGAGAGCGAGCTGGACATGGATGTCGGCGCACCAGCGGACGACGACGGCAGCGAGGCCGACGTCAAGGACGGCGACGACGCCAAGGACACGGAGGAGGGCAGCGATGGGGACGCCAAAGAGGACGCCGGTGGCAGCGAGGGTGACGCCAAAGACGGCGACGACGGCAAGTACGACGACGCCAGCGAGGCGGACGACATCGCAGCAGTCGGCAACAAGGACGACGACGACACCCGAGACGAGGACGAGGACACGAAGGGCTCGTCGAGCGTCACGAAGGAGGACGAGATGGCCCATTCGAGCGCCGTCATCGAGACCGACGAGCCGAACATCCTGTCGAGCGACTCGGACATCGAGGAGATTGAGCAGCCCGACCCGCTGGCCATGGACACGCCGCCGACTGCGGCCAGCGCGGCGGCGCCCAGCTCGCGCTCGGACGACTCTCGTCTGGTGATCATCGACACAGACACGCTGATGGGCCGCGGTGGTGCGGCGGCGGCCGCCGCTGCTGCCGCGGCCGCTGCTGCCGCCGCGCCTCGACCTCCGCCGCTGACGCGCGCCCCGCCGCCGCAGCACTCGCAGCAGTACCAGCAGGCACAGGCGCAAGCTCAAGCCCAGGCGCAGGTTCAGGCGCAGGCGATGGCGGCGCAACACATGATGATCAACCAGAACGTGATGTCTGCGCTGGCGCAATACGGCATCACCACAGCCGGCATGACGGCCGAGCAGATGGCGCAGCTGCAGGACTACTACCGGCGGCCGCACGACGACACCGAGTTCGTGCTGGAGGCGCCCAGCTTCATCGTGCCCTACGTGATGGAGAGTCCGCCCGAGATGACGGCCAAGGAGTTCATGGCGCGTGTCACTCAAGAGGCGGGCAAGGTCAACGGCGACGCCGGCAAGGGCGACGATCATGCGGGCGGAGAGGGCGCCGGCGACGGAAAAGACGACGGCGACAAGGAGACGAAGGACGACAAAGAGGTCGACTCGAACAAGGAGAACAAGCCGGACAAACAGGCCAAGCGCGAGGAGGACTTCAGCCACCTGGGCAAGTGGGCGTACTACTACCAGGCGCCGGTCGGGCAGCTGCTGCTCGACCAGGGCCGCGGCATCGTCGAGGAGTTCATCAAGGAGGACCTGCTGAAGCAGCAAAAGCGGAAGGCGGCGCGCGAGAAGGCCGGCGGTTCCGAGGCGACCCGGTTCGCCATCAAATCGCTGACGGCCAACCTGGCGGCGTCGCGGCGCCGCAACGCGCCGTTCCGGCTGAAGATGTCGCAGTGCCGCTACTGCGCGTTCGAGACCGAGTCGGCGCTGGTGATGGAGCGGCACATGGAGATGCCGCACATGGTCGGCAGCATCTACCAGTGCAACTACTGCGACTACGAGACGCGCTCGCCGCAGGTGGTGCTGGCGCACATGGCGTCCGAGCACAGCGTCACCGGCCGGCTGGAGCGCGCGCCCGCCAGCTTCCAGTGTCCGCTGTGTCCGTACGAGGACTCGGGCAAGGCGCGCATGACGCGCCATCTCAACTCGTGCCAGAAGAAGTTCCGCATCGAAAAGAACCAGTCGCTGGACGACTGGGTGCCGCCGGCCAAGGTGCCCAAGGTGCACCGCGGCCGACCCAACGTGCTGGGCAAGCAGTTCGAGCCGGTGCGCGGCACACCGCCGGGCGCCGCCAAGAGCATGCAGCAGGCGATGGCGGCGGCGGCCGCCTCGTCGGTGGCCAGGGGCCGCGGACGGCCCGTCGGCTCGTACAAGGACGGCTCGCCGGGCGGCGTCCCACAGCGCGCCCCCTTCAACCGGCAAGGTAGGTGGCCGACTGCGCGTCGCAGACCAGAAATCCTTGGGATTTGGCGCGTCGAGCTAATCACTGACAGGTTGTTTTGACGAGATCGTTGCTCGCTGGTAATTCACTAGTATTCCTCTGTTCACGCAACCGGTATACTGTGTGCTACAGCGATACACTTCGTGGAAATGGGTGAACCTCGCCATTTGGCCCAATTCTTAATCAACATCCTTTTTGACCAGATTTTAACATCCTGCTTATAGAGTCAACATACATGAATACCCTTGGTATTAATGATACAGGCAGGAGTAGAGCATATGTAATGTTAGAAGAGTAGAGGACTGATTGGCAGGCCAACATCTAGTCTAATGCTCTGGTCATGGTTGACCATTTCCAGGTTTGAGAGTGCGGTGCGTTTTGGCTACAGGGATTCATTTGGGTAGCCCCCACTCCTTGCACTTGCATTCAACATCAGTTCTTTACGCTTTTGAAACCTGAGATGGGTTGTTTTGGCTTATGCCATCCTCGTGTATCGTCTCACTGCAACTAGCACCGGGAGAACCACGCCGTTTCAATTGTTGAATTGGGGACGAGTAGTCTAGGGGTAAATTGCACGTCTCACAATAGAAGGGTTGTGGGTTTGAGCGTCACCTGTCGCTACTCTTCGCCCGCAACCAATCGGCGTGAGAGATTCGCGACGCTACATGACTCAGCCGTCGAGTTGTCGTAAAAGAACAATAACCACAATCAATTGTTGAATTGCTTGGACAAATACACGACATGGATGTGTGTAGGCAGTGTATTTCGTGTTCGTCAGTGTTGTGATTATAGCTCCGAAGCTATCTGCACATACCCATCGTTGTGGACAGTGAAACAGCCTCATCTCACGATGCAATTCCAGAACTTACCTTTGTCATGTGGCCCGTGATACGACTACCCCTAAACACAACGAAACAAATGTTGCAAATATCCTATTCTTTTCCGGTGGAGTTTACGGGAACCGAAAAGAAAAACATTGTGAATGTCATACTTGGTGATGGATTTAGACCTCCTCTGCTCTTTTATACCATTGTGCACCCAATGAAAATACACAATTTTTATCCCATTTATCCCCATTGTGACCCATTGTGGTCGATGTCCTCTACGCGTCACGTGTGGTGGGAGTCCCATCTGTGGCCGGTGTCTTGTGCCCGTCACCTGTGGCCCGTGTATGACCGATGTCGTGTTGCACCCGTCACGTGTTGCCCGTGTATGGCCGATGTCGTGTTGCACCCGTCACGTGTTGCCCGTGTATGGCCGATGTCGTGTTGCACCCGTCACGTGTTGCCCGTGTATGACCGGTGTCGTGTTGTACCCGTTACGTGTTGCCCGTGTATGACCGGTGTCGTGTTGTACCCGTCACCTGTAGCCCGTGTATGGCCGGTGTCGTGTCGTGTCCGTCACATGTGGCCCGTGTATGACGGTATCGTGTTGTACCCGTCACGTGTTGCCCGTGTATGACCGATGTCGTGTTGTACCCGTCACGTGTTGCCCGTGTATGGCCGATGTCGTGTTGCACCCGTTACGTGTTGCCCGTGTATGACCGGCGTCGCGTTGCACCCGTTACGTGTTTCCCGTGTATGAGCGTTGTCGTGTTGTACCCGCCACCTGTGCCCGCGTCCCTGCATTTGAACACTGGCTGTGCCTACAGCATACATCGCGGCAGCGGCGGCGGGCATGAGTCCACAAATGGCCCGATCGCCATCTGGACCTCAGATGATCATGCCTCCACACTACCAGATCGGAAACCAAATATATCAGGTGGGAAGATCAAGTGTCACACCGACAAGGTGGGGCACATGGCGGGAAGGGAAGTGATCGGGTGTTGGTTCGAAGCTAGAAATTGATTTTTCTGGCGTGAGTATTTGAGATTAAAACAAACAGGTCATCCGACTGGAAAAAGTTTTGGGATACCACAAAATTATGATGCCTATGAACGAAGAAACCAAATTAATTGGGAGACAAGTTGTAATGTGAAACAAGCTATGTGTCTTGTGCGCATCACAACTCATAAGTAAAATGCGGGTAATGTTAACTTCGTTCAGCTTCCGATTTGTCTATAAACTGTTGGTGCAGAGACTTGCTTGTGTTTTACGCTGATACATATATAGATTACAGATGCAAGACTTGTCATCGTTTCTACACATTTGAATGCAAGCATGTAGGTTTGTAACGTACATATGACGTCTAACAAAAAGTAAGGTTGGGCAATGGGAAGACATTGTATAGACCCTGATATGTACTGCCTACCCCTGCCTGTTGGTGCTGGGGTTGGCGTCATGTGCCTCTTTTGCAGTCTATTCCATTGAACCAGCACCCGGATAAGGGAGAAGGCGGGGAGTGAATGTGCTTCACTCTTTTCCGAAGTTCTTCGCGTTGTTGCGCGTCTGGCAGCGTTAATTTATCTCCAGATGGGTCAACTTATTTATTGTTTATTGGGTGGTTCACGACGCACTTTATGCACACTCACGGCTAATAGCGCCGCCCACACTGTTTCACCGGTGGGCCGCGTGATGGGGAAATGTCCGGAGCGGCACAATGGGTCAACTTCATACCACACGAGTGTCAGTGCCGGGTGTGTTGTGCGGGTATTTCGATTAGCCGGCGGGTCTCCGTCTCCCCAAATGAACACTTAGCTGACGCGCATGTTTGCGCTGTTGCAGCTGGTGAATAACCAGCTGGTGCCGGTGAACCCCGGGGCGGCGCGCTCCGGCAGCGGCTCCGGCGTACAGATCATCCCATCGTCGGTGGGCTCCGGTCCGCCGGGACTCAGCATACAGGCGACCTCCAGCTCAAAGGTGACAGCGCCCCGTCCCCAGCAGGCGACATCGCCGGCGCGTGGTGTTGGCAACACTCGGCTAACAATCGCATCGTCAACGCGTGGTGTTGGCAACACTCGGCTAACAATCGCATCGTCAACGCGTGGCGTTGGCAACACTCGGCTAACAAGCGCATCGTCAACGCGTGGTGTTGGCAAGGTTTCACGACCATTCGCACCGCCGACGCGTGGTATTGGCCTCGTCTCACGACCGACGTCGGCCGGCCGTAATGGTTCGCCTGGGGTCATTTCGAGATTGTACTGCAATGGACAAAAACAAGTTGGTGTGCAATTTGGTCACCCAAATTTGCTGCATTCTGCAACACTGGACAATGTCGCCGGTCGAGCCGCTGGTTATTTGTGTGGATGAATATGCGACCGGTGTGCGTGGTACCTGGACATGTGACGCTGTGACGACGGTTGTGTTGGCTGCTGGACGGCGGCCGCGCTGCCTGTGACTGGCACACTGGTGTGTGGCGTGCCGGCAGACGGTGGCGGCGGCCGCCATGAAGCTCAGCTCGACGCCGAGCATCAGCATCACGCCGGTACCGCGGCCCAACCTACCGCCCAGCGTGCCGGCCATCCTGCGCTCGGCCGCCGGCTCCCAGCTGTCCATCACCAAGGGCACCGTCGGCGGCCGGTCAGACCAATCGGCACCCATCGGCAAGGGCGCCTTCGTCATCTGCGAGATCTGCGACGGATACATCAAGGTGGGCTGCCGCCGCGGCGGCGGCGACCACGTTTACGTGCGGTGATGCCCTCCTACTGCACTGTCCTGAAATTGCCCGCTAAATGGAGAATCGAGCATTTAATGCGAACATCTTGGTTCATCCTACTGTGAACATAGACGTCTGTGTAATTATCGTCTTTTATTACATGGTGGTTTTGTAGAAAATAAGGTGAAATAATGTGCTTTGTTTCTGAAGAATGGTGCATTTTTACTTATAGGTTCATTGTCATAAAAGGTCCAACTTTTCGATCATGAATCGATTGCCAGTAGTGAAATAGCGTTTCATTATAATTTTATATCCACTTTCTAACGTCATGGCGAGTATTCGTCTTCGCTTGATATCAACGGTGTAACAAGTCAATTTCAGAAAAGTGACGTGCAACGGAGCTTGGATAATTATTTTCTGCAGAATATGGTCAGCTAAGTATTCAACTGAAAGAATGGTGTTGCGATATTCAGAGTAAGGCGAAGTAAATGCCTTTTTACATATCCATAATGTGGACTTTGAACACCGTTCCTGTTCAGATAGTAATTCTCTACCCCAGATTTAGTGTATAGTAAATATATGTATAGATACATGACAAAGTAATTAAAAATAATACATTTCCATGATCATGCCATTTCCCTGCCCTTGGATGTTTTGGGATTAATTTGTTTTCGAGTTGGAAGCATCAAGCCGGGAGGCGAAAATTATCAACAATTTGGAGGCGCGATTGAAAATCATTCCCGCTGGGCGTCATTTTTCAACAAAATCGGGAAGTTTTAGGTTTTTGCCAATGTTTTCATATTTTTTGTCCTAGTTTACTAGGTAAAGTTGCAGCGAGGTTAGCCAGGTTATGTAGACATAAACATTCTCAACTGAACGACTGAATTAATGGGCTTTAAGGTCGGCATTAAGCCAATTAGAGTTGTTTTAAGCTGTGTGGTTTGCTTGGAGTGGGATACAACGCGTGTCCTTGGTAAACTTAGCGTTTGTTTGATGAAGGTTCCCATTTATTACCTTTAGCAATGTGTTGTTTGTGCCATGGCTGTGTGGTAACCAGGAGATATGTCGACCGGAATACTTGAGACGGTTCTTGGCCTTTGGACAAGTAAACCTCGGTGATTAAACGGTGGGGTCGGCCGTCGTGCCACGTCTCTGGCCGAACATGACCGCCCTGTATGCTCAGCTAAGCGGTGACAGTGCCGCCCCTCTACTGCGACTCGTCCATGATCGGCGGCTGTCGCACTGTCGGGTTGTTCTGCCGCGCTCCCGCTCTGCTGTGATCTGACGGCTCCATCGACAATCCGTGGTGACCCTCTGCCACCCGGCGGCTGACCCGTGACACGGCCACAGGACCTGGAGCAGTTGCGCAACCACATGCAGTGGATCCACAAGGTGAAAATACACCCAAAGATGATCTACAACCGGCCGCCGCTCAACTGCCAGAAGTGCCAGCTGCGCTTCTTCACCGACCAGGGCCTGGAGCGGCACCTGCTCGGCTCGCACGGCCTGGTCACCAGCAGCATGCAGGAGGCGGCCAACAAGGGCCACGACAGCGGCCGCTGTCCCATCTGCGGCAAGGTGGGTGGCGCCCCGCGGCGGCTCGCGTGCGGACTGAGGCTTGGCAGGTGGAGTGGTGTGGCTGCCGCTGTTGTGTAGGCTGACGGTACAGTGGTGAAATCTGGGTGTTATTTTCAGTGGGATGACGTTGCACCAACACAATGGAGAGGTGGATATGCCACGGGTAAATGATGCTCTAACCCGTAGTAACGTAACCCGGTGTCCACCACCGCTGCAGGTGTACCAGTGGAAGCTGTTGCACCATGTCTCCAAGGACCACCACGTGACGCTGAAGCCGGCGCACCTCTCCTACAAGTGCACCGTCTGCACAGCCACCTTCAGCATGTATAAACAGTTCGAGAACCACGTCTACTCGTCGCACTCGGTGGTTGCCAAGAAGATCATGGAGTCATCGGACCGCAAGAAGGCGGCGGCCGCGGCAGCCGCCTCCGGCCAGCCGATCAAAATCAACGATGAGATCACCATTATCCCACACCCGGGGCGGCCGGCGGCGCCCGCCGCGTCCCTCGCGTCGACTCCCGTCAAGCGGAAGCGGGTTGTCGTCGTAGAGGTGGAGTGCGACGTGTGCGATCACAGGGCGCTGCCGCGCGCCATGCAGCAGCACTACCGCCAGCAGCACTTGGGCCGGTGCGAGGTGGAGTTCACGTCGCTGCTGGCCGACGCGGCGTGCGCCGAGTTTGTCACGGCCGACGTGCGCCAGCAGCTGGCCGAGCACTCTGCGGCGGCCGCCTGCCGGCAGATGGAGGTGGAGGTCACAGACCCCGAGGACGAGCCGGCAGGCAACGGCGGCGCCGGCAGTGGCGGTGCGCTCAGCAAGCTCAACAAGGAGATCACCATCACGCCGATCGGCGGCGCGGCGCGGCCACGGCGCACGGTCACCGTCATTCGGCCGCGGCCGTTCGCCGGCCCGCTGTCGGCTCGTCGGCGCCGACGCGCCCGGCTGGCGCCGCGCTCGGTGCGCGACAAGCGGCGCCGCGAGAGCGTGCGCCGGCGGCGGCCCAGCGTGGTGGAGCTAAGCGACGGCGAGGCGACACCGACACCGGCGCCAGCCAGCACCACCGTCGACCTGGCCGCCGACGACGTGGCGGACGGTGGCGGGCGCGCGCAGGACGAGGCAGGCGAGGCGGCGAACGGGAAAAGCAAAGAGGTGGAGAAGAGCGAAAAGGTGAAGGAAAATAGTGGAACAGTGGAGGAGAAAGACCAGGAAGTTGAAGGGAAGGGAGAGGAATTAAAACAAAGCGATGTGGTAAAGGGAGATGCGGAAATGGGAAAGGGCGAGGGCGATGATGGGAGGCCGGAGGAGGGTGGCAGTGTGCAGGACAAGGGAGTGGAGAAACTCGCAGGGGAGTTTGAGTGAGACCTGAATGACTTGTTGACTAGGATGTTTTATTTTGGTGTTAGGTTCGCATTTTTTTTTGGAAGCAGCGTGAATGTAATCAGTGGTGCACCGGATATGTTAATAAATGTGCCTGCCTGCGCCCCTTTTTGAGCCCCCGTTAGTACGTAGCCAACGGTGGACAAGATGTAGCATTCCTTCATTTAGGTCGATAAGCGTCTGTTACATCGCTGCTTCACTGTGAGTGGCTGTACATAGGCCACAGTGCCGCCAGCTGTGACTCGCTCGGACGTCGCCCCTCCCCACCGTGGCTGTCTTTCTCTGTTTGCCGTATTCGTATGACCGCTGATCGCCAGGAAGAAGTTATCAAATATACAACGATATTCTCTTAGAAATTGTATTCTCCATATAAAAATACGATCCGGTAACGGCGCCAAGATGTGCCAGCGCCGTCTTCGGTGACCCTCTGGCGGAGTCGGCTCACCAGGCGGGCGGCGGCAGTCACACCTGCGCCGCACGCTCGCGGGCGGGTCACCTGACAGTCGCTGCGCGCAGTATTGGGCGCACAGCACTGCCGCTGCGGTACACAATATCACTGCATGTTTGAGCTCCATTGCCGAAGCAGGCGACAACTTCGATCGGGCGGGGATCGTGTCTCGCTCTGCTCCGCAGCGGTACGACCAACACCGATGACAGGATAGGTAACTGGTCTGACGCCGAACTAACGAAAATAACACTACAAAGCACATCGTTGTGCAGCAAGGCGTGATCGATTTTGTCCTCGGCAATGCGAGGCCCACGTCAGGAACCGTGTGTGACAAAAGGCGTCCGGGTGCAGCGGAATCGGTTCCTGGAGCTTACGTGCGGCCTCAAGATGGTGAGACGCGCAAGAGCTTGTCCTGTGTGTACATCCTCTGGATGAATACCCATGCAGCCGCAGGTTTCTGCTAGGGCCGACAGACAAAACACGTTCCACTACATTGTCATTATGAGAGCGTGCGTTTCGTTCGCGTCCGTCGCGGAGGGGTAATTCGGACGTTTTACAGTCAATCGACTTAAAATGGTCGCAACAACCCGTCGTCTCTTCATGGTGTGGCCAACAGCGCAAAATACGCCGGTCCCACCGGAACGTCAGCCGCAGCATGCCTGAAGGCGCCACGCATGTCAAGTATAATAGGCACTTGGGTTTCGAACCCAGCGTGGAGATGGTAGGAATACGCATCTGATACGTCTCGCCTGCGGACTGCTGATCCAGTAGTGCGAAAGGTTGCGAACTCACAGGTGGAAAGCGGTTGAACGAGGGCGAACCGAACGGGAAACCGATCGTTCCAAATGGAAACACGTCTCTCAATTCGAGTACACGCAGTGAGTGCTGCTGAGACTGTTGACACTAGCTAGCGGAACGTTCAGAACCTGTCGCTCCAAATCCGCACGTGCAGCCTGGGCACCACAGCAGCATAACACTGCCACTGCAAGTGACGCAGGTGAGCACATGGACGCCGGCCGCCTTACACAACCCACCCACCACTGCACGCCTGCGAGGCTCACAGTGATAACCGTGAGCCGACAGGCATTCCGCAAACAATGCGACATCCACGAGCACACCAGTGCTTGGCGTGGAGCCACCAGTATTGAAGTAAGTCGGCGTCGGGCCAACCGCTCGCCTCGTGGTCCGCATATCACATCGGCTCGGCCGCAGCCGGCGACCTCACACGCAACAGTCCGACCGGCATCTGGGCACGCGCCGCACCCGCTCCCAGTCCCTGGCTCGTGCGACACGAAGATCGACGGCGCGCGTGCGCTGTCTCCCCCACTCATCCCGCACACATGTATCCAAATGGTGGCCACCTCCGAGCGTAACATCCCGCCCGCCGCTCTCGCGCTGCACACGGGCAAAACAACGTCGTACCGTCGCGACAACCTTCCGGTAGTCCCGCGTCCGACCCAGTCGTAGCTGTCACCAGAGCCGCCGCCGCCGCACAGCAGAGCCACGGGGGCAGGACCCACCTCACCGTCAACACCGGGCCCATCGCCACATGCTTGCTTCAATACAGAATCCACCGTCACATGTCACCACCGGGTCCACCGCGACAGGAGACTACAACGTCCACCGTCACATGTCACCACCGGGTCCACCGCGACAGGAGACTACAACGTCCACCGTCACATGTCACCACCGGGTCCACCGCGACAGGAGACTACAACGTCCACCGTCACATGTCACCACCGGGTCCACCGCGACAGGAGACTACAACGTCCACCGTCACAGACCACCGGTCCACCGCGACAGGAGACTACAACGTCCACCGTCACATGTCACCACCGGGTCCACCGCGACAGGAGACTACAACGTCCACTGCCACGTGAAGCCACATGGTCCACCGCCAGAGGAAACAGCATCCACCACCCGAGTGCAACAGTCGGGACGGCTCTGTGGTCCGCCACACACACAGGCGGCGCTGGTACCGTCGCCAGTCACCACACCCCGCCGCTCAGACCTGGCTCGCGGTACCGCCCACCGCGGGCGTGGCCGCAGCGTGACACGCAGCCGACGCGTCAGCATCACGACGAGCCGCGGCTGTCGAAGTACCAGATCTGCGAGGGCAGGCCGGAGCAGGGCAGCACGCGCACGTCGTCGCCGGACACGAGGCCCGTCCGGTCCAGGCAGAGGCCGGTGCTCTGGTGCACCAGGAAGCCGCTCTGCAACGGTGGCGCCACCGTCGTCAGTGGTAAGCCGACCGGCCACCGCGCGCCGGCGGGCAAATGACACGCTAGCACTGAAGTAGTTATTCAGATTACAGCGCCACAGATCAGGTCAGGTCACTACCGCGATTGAGGTTATTCTTCAGATTACAACACCAAACGTGGACCATACAAATCGGGTTAGACCACGCGGCGACTGAGGTCATTATTTAGATTACAGCAAAACACGTGGAACATACAGATCAGGTTAGGCCACGCAGGGGTCTGATGTCTCACGTGTCAGGCAGTGGTCTGGTATCGTGGTACAAAATGCAATGCTTCATTGGTTATATATAACACAACACGGAGCCCTCGGCATAAAGCGTCAGGTGCGAAATGCGGTACGAGAAATGGGCTGCTTTACGAAATGAGCCGAGAGGAACGCTGTCCCAATCATGAAGCGATGTGCCAGACATGTTTCTGGCAGGAAACAGGCGTGACAAATTGGCTGGCACCGGACGCGCCTCAAGTACGAAGCATCAGGTTCGAAAAACAGGAGAGCGCGAGGCACACCACATCCGGAACAGACCACCACGGCCAAAGGCCCCGGCAGCCGGACATGAGCAGGCTCGAAGACGGCAGACAGGCCACGCAGGCTCGAGGTGGATCGCATAAGTGCGGTAAGCCCGGATCACGGTCCGGGCGGGCATGGGGTTCAGCCGCCGGGTGCGTCAGGAGCCGTGTGTGGCCTCGGCTGCCGGCGGCAGACCGCGCCAGTGAAAGTGGGGCACGTAGGCCGGCGCCCCGGGGCAGACTCGTTCGCTGCCAGGATATTCAGTCGAGTCAATATTCTCAGAGTCCGTTTTGAAGCGACGGCCGTCGAAGATTGGCGCTTGTGATGCTGGCGAAGTCCAGGCATACGTTGCGGTGCCGGTGGGAATTTGCAAGGATGGGCGGCCGGCCCAGAAGCCACGAGAGGTTGGCAGTGGAGCCACAAGTGGACTGCAGTCGGCTACGCTCCAGCATCTACAAAGTTTTCTGCCCAGTATTCCAGGCTTTGAAGATGGTCTAGCCAGTTCAAGTCGACTTCAATGTGACTTGATGCGTGCCCTTATCGACATGACTTTAGAGACACGTAAGGCTCCACTCACCCTACTTTCTTCCTACCCTGAAACTGTAGCTAAGTCAGTCACTGAGCTCTGGGAACGGGGAATGGTGATGCTGACGGGGACGGGGTTATGGTGGATCCAGTCCTCCAACGCGTGCCAAGACCGGTATCCTCTGCCATCGGACCGGCCATGCCGCATTTGCGGACTACCGTACGTGTACGCGTGCGACTGTGCCGCATCAGGCGCGGCGCAGTCGCCCGCGGCCCGGCTGGCGGCCGTGCCGCATCACGCGCGGCGCAGTCGCCCGCGGCCCGGCTGGCGGCCGTGCCGCATCACGCGCGGCACGGTCGCCCGCGGCCCGGCTGGCGGCCGTGCCGCATCACGCGCGGCGCAGTCGCCCGCGGCCCGGCTGGCGGCCGTGCCGCATCACGCGCGGCGCAGTCGCCCGCGGCCCGGCTGGCGGCCGGGCGGGCGGGAGCACTGACCGGGTGCAGTTTCCAGATCTGGTCGCGGCTGCGGCTGGAGCAGCGCCGCATCACCAGGCTGGCGCCGGCGCGACGCTGCACGGTGCCGCACACCTCCTCACGCCTCAGCTGGCCGCTGGCGCTCAGCGAGAACATCTGCGCACGGACACGCGTCAGGGGCCGGAACACGGCCACGGCTGGCCACACGCTGTCCGGCGTGGGTCGGGTCAGGACGGCTCCGGGTCAACGCCAGAGGTCGACTTAGGTTGGCTATTTGGGCTTACGGGCGCATCGACTGCGTCGGTCATACTGCGCCCAGGAGGTCGACTTTGCAACTTGGTCACGATCGGAGTTTTAGACGCGTCGGCCAGGACTGACCGTTTAGCGCTTGGTTGGCTAAAAAGGAATTCACAGCAAAACAAAAAACACGACATTGCTATAGTTGACGATTTTAAGCTTACCATGTGATAGAAGACGCACATAGTATTGGCAACTTTCAGCAGTTAACATCCAGCCACGAAAACGAACGCCTTAGCATGTGTTCAACACTGCTTATACATAACTAGCCTGGAATCACACACAGTGAACGCCCTCTTCCCTACAGCTAGGGACGATGAGACATCACTGTGGCACCGTCACGACCGCAACACCAACACTCAAACGACACAGGCCAACAAGAGCGCAGCAACCATCTCCTTGAGGGGAGGGGCGCAAGAAAAAATGTCACGAAACGGAGTCTACTTTCGGCGCGATTCGCGCGAACAAAATATGGTTAAAATCACAAAATCATCCCTTGATTTAGTGCATTTTTGGAGGCTAGAGGTGGGCGGGGTCCTGGCCATCGGCTGCGCCCCCAGAGGCCAACGACCCCTTCCCAAGATGAACACGACCCATTTCTCCAGTCGAACAGCTGAATCGGCGGTTCTATTTTGGGATGCGAGCGCTCTCAGCACAAGCGTGTGACAACACCGCGAAGAAGGCCAGGATCCCAGCTGGCCAGGCTTGCCACCACCAGACGCTGCAACCCAGGAGCGCATGCACTGGCCGCCAGCCGGCCGGGCCCGAGCGCCTCAGCGGCGCTGACAGCCACCTGTGACGCGGCCACGTAATTGTGGCAGACGTAGACGCCCAGGTTGTACGGCGAGTCCTCGTTGCGCTGCATCATGTCGAGACAGAGGTGCGGCAGCGTCCCGTTGCTCCGCACCTGTCGAACGCGGCCACCGTCACGCGCGCCGACCACCAGCACGAGCACGCGCCAGCCCATCCCGGTCCGGTCCAGTCCAACCCAGTCCAGCCCAGTCCGGTCCGGTCCAGCCCAGTCCGGTCCAGCCCAGTCCAGCCCAGCCCAGCCCAACCCAACCCAACCCAGCCTAGTCCAGTCCAGCCGAACCAAGCCCACCCCAGTCCAGTCCAGTCCAGCCAAGTCCGGTCCAGTCCGGCCCAGTCCAGCCCAGTCCGGCCCAGTCCGGCCCAGTCCAGCCCAGTCCGGTCCAGCCCAGCCCAGCCCAGCCTAGTCCAGTCCAGTCCAGTCCAGTCCAGTCCAGTCCAGTCCAGTCCAGCCAAGTCCAGCCAAGTCCAGCCAAGTCCAGCCAAGTCCAGCCAAGTCCAGCCAAGTCCAGCCCAACCCGTGCCCAGCACAGGCCAGTTAAGTCCAGTCCGGCCCAGTCCAGTCCATTCTAGCCCAGCCAAGTCCAGCATTCCGTCCCAAACAGCCATTGTGTCCAGTCACCGTGTCCAGGACGTGCGGGTCGCGTGCAGGAGGGGGAGGGGGAGGGGGCACGAGCCGGGGCTCGGCCAGGTGAGCGGCGGCGGCTGTACCTCGTTCCGCCAGGGCGCGTTGACACAGTCGTACAGGCCCACGTTGTATTCGTCGACGTCATTTTCACGGTCCAAGTTGTCCAAACATAACGGGGCCAAAGCGGACACGACCTGCATGTGTGGCGCGCAGTGTCACAGTCAGGTCATGGTCAGGTCAGTAGCGGGCGTAGTTTGGTCGCGAGGAGGCGCCGTCTATTGTGCTTGTCTCACACTGCAAACACATGCGCGCTGACGACACACAACACGACGCAAATTGAACGGTACCACAGACCAGCTTCCGATAATAAAAGAAACATCACGTGCACAAAATTCGCGTGGGAGATGTTTTCCAGAAAATGAACGAAACGGATATGGTCCTAAAAACATCAACCGGTTTCAAAAACGACGCTCGGGGCTCGAAACACACCATTGGCCATTTTTGATACTTTTATATTAGTCCAACTGTCACACACACACACGCGCACAATTAAAGTAGCCAAAAGAAGCAGACGAAAGTTCACCAGAGACACAGCGATGAGAGTATAGAAAATGGTGCTCACATACCTACGAGCAGAGCACATAGGTTTAATTTCCAGAAGAGCCAAAACACAATTGTCGAAATTCATTTTGGTCGGGCGCCAGACGCAAAAACAAATTTTGAATTTTTACTCCGAAAATGTAGCATCATGTGTGTAACCTAAATACTTTCTATATTGCAAGTGATGCAAGTGATCGCAAGCTGTAGTGATGCACTTGACACAACTCAACTGATGGGAATCAGTGCTGGCTACAGATAGTAAATCGTACGAAAAAAATGAATTCCGAATAATGATGGTTCTATCTTGTTACTTGGACAGCAATTCAGTCACCATATTTTTTTTTCCAGCACTGCGTCAAAATGGTAGTATGCGCACTTGTTGGCTATTGCTGCCCAACGACATCTATTTGTAGTTTTAGTGGACATGCAGTCTAAAGTCCATTTACTTGTGCTACAGTTGCAATACTTTGCACTCCGAACCCATGAGTAAAACTCGAGAACAACTCTGATCTGACTCTGTCCAGCTGGCTTTCCTGTCCTCTCAAACTCAGCTGAATGAACGGACCCAACGTGCGTGACACTCCCAACCTGACCATCGTAACCTCTACCGCAGCCTCCGCGACCGCTCTGACGTATCTCACCCGGCCGTACGCCTGCACGTTCTCGTCGGGGATGAACTTCTGCGGCAGCACGTTCTCCAGATACCATTTGAACGTCTTGCACTTCATCCGCCGCCGTAGCTGCAGGCGGTCGGCCACCGAGCCGATGTCCATCTCCTGGCGGTACCGAGAGTGTCAGTGCCGGGCCAGTCTCACGAGGACACTCGGAGAGTCTGAGACGCTGCCGTAGCTGCAGGCGGTCGGCCACCGAGCCGATGTCCATCTCCTGGCGGTACCGAGAGTGTGAGTGCCGGGCCAATCTCACGAGGACACTCGGAGAGTCTGAGACGCCGCCGTAGCTGCAGGCGGTCGGCCACCGAGCCGATGTCCGTCTCGTGACGGCACCGAGGGTGAGTGCTGGGACAATAGCGGATCGCCAACACAAGCACCTCTGACACGGTGGAAACCCAGGTCACTGCAGAACTAAACAGGCACCACAACCAACAGCCAGTGGCTTGTCAAGCACGTACGAGTTAAACTACATGCTACAGACACGATGTCCGCAACCATACCGGCCATATGTAGTAACATCCGTGTAGCGACATCACGCCTAGCTAGGTCCGAACGGACCACATTTCCATCAAGAACACACGAAAAATCCTGGGGTACGTCTCTGGGAAATACAGCTACTGACACGTAGACAGTCTGCTCCCGGGACTCCGGGGGTCGATAGCGTAGAACCGTGATGCATGAGCTGTGACAGCTGTTGATCACTCGGCGGTTCTGAGCTGCCTCGAAGCCAACCGAGCTGAGCTGTGCTTCTTAGTCGGCTGACTTCAGCGGTATCGGCCGTCTCCCGGCCAACCGACCTGAGCTGCCGGCACGACTGACCTGCAGGTCAGGTCGGTTTAGGTAGAACAGTCGCTTGTAGTCGTCCATCCAGACCTCGGCCAGGCGCGCAGTGTTGATGCCGTGCGTGTCCTTGTTGCCAGGGAAGCTGTACGGGTGGAAGTCGCGGAAGATGTGCCCCACACGCGAGCACGGGATCGTCTCGATCGTGCCGCCGCACATCCAGATCTGGCGGGAAAGCCGACATGTGAACGTCAAGATTTGGTGGGAGAGCTGACATGTGAACGTCCGGATTTGGTGGGAGAGCTGACATGTGAACGTCCGGATTTGGTGGGAGAGCCGACATGTGAACGTTCAATTGATGTATTGATTAATTGGGCCAAGAGGTGCATCAACTGCTAGCGGTTAAGTAGCGCCATGTGAACGTTCAGATCTGGCAGCAGGGAAGCAGATGACCGTCCAGATCTGTCGGGACTGGACACACTATAGTCAATATATGCAGGGAGGGAAGCAGATGACCGTCCAGATCTGTCGGGACCGGACGCATTATAGTCAATATATGCAGGGAGGGAAGCAGATGACTGTCCAGATCTGTCGGGACTGGGCACACGATGTCAATATTTGTAGGGAGGGAAACAAATGACCGTCCAGATCTGTCGGGACTGGGCACACGATGTCAATATTTGTAGGGAGGGAAACAAATGACCGTCCAGATCTGTCGGGACTGGGCACACGATGTCAATATTTGTAGAGAGGGAAGCAGATGACTGTCCAGATAAATTTAAAACCCACACACAAAGAGAAAGGGAGGCACACGACTGTTCATACTGGGAAGGGCACACGAACTACCTACATTTGACGGGAGGATGAGGAGACGTGACTATCCATATTAGGTGCGATGGGAAGGGGCACGTGCAACATAAGTGTGGTCCACTGGGAGAGGGGCGCGTGATTCCATGTCTGGTGGGAGAGAGGATACGTGATTGTCCATATATGGTCGCAGAAAGGATACATCACCGTCCATATCTGAGAGGGTGGGTCACTGTCAAATATCTGGGGGAGAGGATACGTAACAGTCAACATCTGGTGGAAGAGAGGATACGTGACTATCCATATATGGTGGGAAAGATGATACGTCACTGTCCATAACCGGTGGGTGAGAGGCTACGTCACCGTCCATATCTCCTCGGAAAGAGGATATGTCACTGTCCATATTTCTTTTGAAAGACGATACGTGATTGTGCATAGCTGGTTCGAGCGAGGATATACGCCTGAGTCCATATCTGGTGGGAGAGTGAGTGCACGACTGTTCGCATCTGGCGGGACGGGGACATGTGACACAGCATATCTGACGACATGGGACACGTGATCGTCCATGTCTAAAAAGAAAGAGCAGGTGACCCCCGGGTCGATGGTTGTGACTGCACGTGATCATGCATACTTTACAATATCCGAACAACTGGGCGTGAATCGATTTATCGTCGATGGCTTGTGGCTCCCATACGCCAGTGGAGCGTCACGACAGCTGAAATATCTCACGGATGGACAGACTGGGCCCTGTTCACTAGAGAAATACGCCTGAGCCCTGCTCACGAGAGAAATACGCCTTGCGATTATCAAAATTAATTATTCCCCGATTTTTTTTTCGCGAGATAGTCTTACGCGACCATAGGGTGCATAATACTTTAGATGCCTAACTGTGCAGCAAACAGTCCCACAGAAACGTTGCTGTCGAAACATACTTCCTGTCAAGCGGACCGGGTGCGGCAAACACACGTTCTCGCAGCAGAGGCCGGGAGGGCGTGCAATACTGCGCGACCTACGCCGGACGTTGACAGCGAGGAACGATTGGCCATCCAGATCCGAAAACGCACATGCACACACGCGTCCGTTGACGCAGAAACAAACAGTGCACCTGAAGAACCACTGGCCAGAATGCCACACACAAAAACGGCGGCGGCTATCCCACCAGCGGCGCCGCATGTGCCAGACCGGCTTACCCGGAACGACATCTCGAGGTTCTCCCCACCCCAGACGTCCATGCCTTCGTCATAGCTGCCCGACTCCCAGAAGTACAGCCGGTCGATGGCGAACAGGCCTCCGGCCATAGTCGGTGACCTGCCGGTGGGGTCGGGGGTCAAGGTCCAACAAGGGTCAACATACATACACAGCATCATCGGTGACCTGAACTTATAACGACCTTGCGATAGATGCCTAATACAATTGACCAACCATTATAGTGACGTAAGCAGGTCAACATCAGACAATAGCATAGTAACAGTACGGCACCAGAAAGTCGTAAGCACGTTAACGGCACACACTGAAGTAGATATAACACATAGCAACAGCAATACCCGTGAACTAAGTAAATGTGTTTTAATTTCACTTTAAAGGGTGTCTTCGCTTCAGCACTTCACGCAAGCAATCATAGCATAGTTGTGGTCACGTTTGCTGTTCTTGTCCGCTGTCAGTAATGTCAATGGTGTTGACTCGTGAGCGAGATTATTCAGGCTCAGCAGCGCATCCATGGTGTACGTGAGGACTCTGGCATGCCCTCAGCCACCGACATTTGCACTTCCTCATCGGAGCAAGGAGCTGAATCCCAGCAACAAAACCAGACTGATCCATAGGTGTATCTATATCCATTTCAATAGGTGCACACGTCCAGAAAATATTAGGACACAATACATTAAGGCAATAGGCGGGCCCAAATTAATTCAGAGAGTATATCACATACGGTACTGCAACCCATATTAATGTTTTTTTTTTTTTTTTTTTTTTTTGGGGGGGGGGGGTCGGAACCAACATTAGGGTGGGATGGGGAAGTGACTTCCAAAAAGTACACAAAGCAATACCCATGGTTTGCATCTTTCCCCAGTCGATACCCTCTCCTATCTGATTCGAAAGCATGCCGCCCGTGTAAGCATGCAGTTACGTCAGCACCGGTCAGACGGCCGCTTATGAGCTGAGATGTGATGATGTGACGGCCCCCGCTGCGGGCCATCGCATGCATACGAAACAAGCGCCGCTTCCCAGTCCCAGTCGTTGAGCGAGGAACATGAAGCAGCTGCTCTTGCCTTGTACTCCGCTCTCGGACTGAGCTATTCTTCCTGAAGCCAGATGCAAATGTCTCCGGCTCGCCACGCGTCAGGGTCCGGTGTGCCAGACCGAGTGTGCTGATGTCGGCAAGTTGTTGGGCAGTCAGCCAGTCGCGGTGGAAGAGCGGCCGCACGTGACGAGGCCCACTGTCCGACGCTAGTTTCGCCCCAACGGTGACGTCAGTGCCGGCCGGCTGACCCCGGGTCACGTGTGGTGAGCGGTGTGGGCTGAAGCGCCGGCTGGCGCCTGGTCCGGCCGCGCCCCGCGACCCCGCCAACGCCCGGTCAAGGAGGACGGGCACAGCAGGGCGCAAAGGAACTGACGCCAAGTGGACAGGAGCAGAGCAGGAGGGACGGCGGCGAGGAACAGGGCAGCGGGCCAGGGCCACGGCACACAGAGTACGGGTACAACTGGCCGGTGTTGGCCGTCGGCAAGTCCGGTGGCGTGTAGCCGTCGGCCTGTGGCGGTGCCATTTCATTCGAACCAGCCCACCACCACATGTAGATGAGCAGAGCACGGCGCCCCGTCACAAGTGCCGGCGCCGTCCTTTACCCGCCGTCCGATGAATAAAATATCGAGGCCACGGGTAACGGCACAGGAAGACGCAATTACGGCCAGGCTGGCACCGTCACACAGCCGGTGCCAGTCACCAGTCACCAGACATGTGCCCTAGTGCCGCCGTACTGTCAGGGCACAGTCCAGCCGGCGTGGACCAGCCGTACTGTCGCCATGTGCCGCGTCGGCGCGCAGCGGGCCGACGACGGATGTACCGGACACCGCCCGGCGGCAGTCGCTGTGTCGGCTGTGTCGGCCGTGTCGGCGATACACAGCAGTGTCGGCCGTGTCGGCTGTGTCGGCAATACACAGCAGTGTCGGCTGTGTCGGCCGTGTCGGCGGTACACAGCCGTGTCGGCTGTGTCGGCCGTATCGGCGGTACACGGCACCGCCCTCGCCACCGGAATGCGCGCTGCCGCCACCACGCCCAGCCCCGCAGCGTCCCTGCTCGTCACGTCACGGTGACAGTCGACCGGTGTGGTCTGGATCACGACCGGTGTGGTTTGGATCACGACCGGTGTGGTCTGGATCACGACCGGTGTGGTCTGGATCACGACCGGTGTGATCCGGGTCATGGCCGGTGTGGTCGGGTTACGGCCGGTGTGGTCCGGGTCACGACCTCCGACGGGGTCGTGACCGGGGTCGGGGTCATGACCGACCCGAGCACCACTGGCCGGCGCAGTCACGGCTGACGGTCGAGTGACAACTGCGCGCACCACATCAGCCATCAGACAGCCATGTGGTGCGCGCGATCAGACATGTCTAATGTCTGATGACACCACATCGGTCATCAGATATTAGCCATCAGTCGTCGGTCATCAGACATCATCCATTGGTCACCAAGAGGGGCGGGGATAGCCGAGAGGTGAAGGTGTTGGCTCTGGGTACCAAAGGTACCCGGGCTCAACACTGGAGCCCGCGGACATTTCCCGATCCCGCGGCCCGCCGGCGAAACATTGTGGGCGGCGTCATTAGCCGCAATCGTGCATAAGTGAGTCGAGAACCATCCAACAAACACACAAACACCAGTCAACAGACATCAGTCGTCAGCCATAAACTATCAGTCATCAGTCATCGATCATCAGACACCAATCATTAGTCATCAGACACCAATCATTAGTCATCAGACATCCGATATCAGACATTAGTCATCAGTCACCACACATCAGTCGTGAAAGGCGATCGCTGCTGGCCCGGTGGCGCGCCACGTCACCACCAGCGCGGACAGGACCGGTCGTGTCGCCGCGCCCCGCAGGCGGCCGCCGTGCGCGCCGAGTCGCCGGCACGACCCGCCGTCCGTCCAGCCGGCGGCCGATGTGACGGCCGGCCGGCAGCGATGGTCGCACGCAATCGTCACATTTTCCCGGCCGGCGGCCAGCGGCGCGTCGAAACACCGCCGCTCGGCTCACGGGTGGCCACAATTACCCAGCCGCCGGCCCCACGGTCAGCTGTTTGGAAACGGCCGGCTCCCGGAACTCTCGGCGTGCTCGTGACGACAGCACCCGTGGACAAGTGATCGCCACGAAACATTGGGTCGAACGATTGCTGAACAACGTGCCCGCGACAGATCAATGGACGGCAAAGTCGACCGTACCTTAGGACACCGACGCCAAACAAGCAGCCGCATTGATCCTGATTGCGCGGATCCGACAAGGCTGCACACACTGTGTGTGCACTGTGCAGCCATACAGGGCTCCACGGAAAACTACCAGAACATGCATGCCGCAGCTGACAGGCCAAATCAACATATTAAGTGTTACCAAATGCATACAAATGCAAGCACCACGGCAACACCTTGCATTATAAAGGCATGGTGGGTATCTCTGGAGTATCGACAAACCGGATCGGTACCTTACCTATAACGAGGTATACAACGACGTGCTCGACTCCATTGTATTCATTGAGGACAGAAACTGAACAGTTTTTCCTTCCCTTCCATGTACTACAGGGAACAACATTGCCAATAACTATCTTACATGGACGTTTCTCCAATACCCTAACAACACAAGGGGTCATTCAGCCTACAATACCGGCCAATCAACGCAAGAGTAATGCCCTCCTCAGTATCGAAGAGACACCACTGTAACGCCCTACTCGGCACCGAAGAAGCACCACCGTAATGTCATGCTCAGTATCTTAGAGGCATCACCGTAACGCCCTGCTCAGTATCGGGGAGAGGTACCACCGCAACGTCCTGCTCAGTATCGAAGAGAGGTACCACCGCAACGTCCTGCTCAGTGTCGAAGAGATGAACCACTGTAACCTGAACATATCACCGTAACATTGCAGCATCGGCGCGCGCATAAACTTGAAGAATCGCCGTAATCACGCCGCCAGTGGGAACACAAGGGCAGGAACAGCGCCGCGGCTTCACACTTTTCACGGCAGTGTGTGCTGTGCAGGCGTGAGGTGTGGGATCGCCCGACCGCCGAGCCTCGCAAATACGAGAGAAAGTGGTCGGACCACTTTCGCCACCCCACCCCCGCAATACACCACCGCAGGTAGGCAGGCACCGGAGCTTGGCGGCGTCCATCTGCAGACGACCTGACCCGCCGACGACCGGCCACAGTGCAGGGACCAACGCAGACAGTGCTTCTACATACCGATGTTATACTGAATCGAGGGTGGCGCGCTGCCCGGGACTTGTCCTTTTGTAATCTTGAGGGTGGCCTGCAGTGCGATCGCAGACGTAACACCAATACGGAAAAATTTGCCCGACCTAATTGTTCTGCCTGGGCAATTGCACGCAAAAAGTGAAAGCATTAAGTTGCTTCAATTACCCTACTTGATAGGAAGCATCTGACAAAAAGATGACAGCATGTTGCCAGTTTGCTCCAAACTTTGGATTAGCACCTTCAGCGAGATTCAATCTTGATACGTGAAGTTCGATGAACCTCAGTCCAACGGGTTCCACGTTGACCTCAATGGCTGACGTGGCTTCGAAGAACGAACCAACTGAAACTGGGTCACCAGTCTCAGCGAGCCGTAGAGGACGCACAGCCCTTTGTTAGCGACGTCAACATCACAACCCGCCGTACTGACGGCGGACCAAAGTGGGACGCTGCCGGGAGGAGCAGCGACACACCGCGTCACCAAGCGGCACGGACTGCGGGCAGTCTTCACGGCTCATATCCGGCGCTGAGACCTGTTGTGGCCGCAGTCGCCGGTCGACTGCTCCGGCACCGCCGGCGACGGCCGTCGACGGCGCCGGAATGCACAAAATGGCTGCCCATCCCACACCACCACCAGGCAGATAGTGGCGTAACGGTACAAGGGTATTTTCCGCTGAGATCGCCAGTGCCTTCCGTCGAGATGGGCCGGCTCATTGACGGTCGCCGCCCGCCGACAACGGTACATGGCCGTGAGCGCGCATGACCGCGCTGGTTCGCTGCCTACGGGGCCAAATTGCTGGTCGTGTACGACGGTGCACGTGAGGTATATGAAAACCATCAGAAGATGTGGACGATGATGATGAATTGATGTTTAGGGGCACGTCGACAACAAGGTCATTTTGTGTCAGAAGAGGTGGACAGAGCAAGACAAACATTTAAGGAAGGTCCAAATGCATTGCGCATTTGGGAATACTGGGAGTATCGGAAAGTGGCGGCTCCATCAAAGGTAGGTAGGTAAGGGCACGCACGACTGCAGGAAAATGGGAATAATTTCGGTTCTTTCTACCAACGATAGACTATTTAGCTCTGTAGTTTGGGAGACAAGTTCGAAGAATCCACATCCTGATATGCACCAAATGGACGTAGGCGGCGGCTTGGTGGCGGCTAGGACCTTGAAAGAACTTTTATCAGCATCCTCCGTATTTCGTCTAACATGATGTACATCTAGTAGACAGTTGTAAAGATCGACGTTACGCAAAAGGCTGCCTGGAGGCTGAGGCCGGCGAAGGTGCGCTGTGTCACTGGTAGGACAGCTTTTCCCACACTTCGGTAGCTGATCACGTTCGGTCGGGGGTGTGCGGTGGGTGGTGACAGACACATCACGACCGAGAGTCATGGTCACATCCACCGGTGACGGCCACCACCCACCACGTGCCCATCAGACGCGCCGAGCAGTTGCCTGGTGCGGTGGGTGGTGACAGGTACATCACGGCCGCCACCTCCACCGGTGACGGCCACCCTCCCCCCAACTTCGTGTCCATCAGACGCGCCGAGCGGTCGTCTGGTGCGGTGGGTGGAAACGGGTACATCACGACCGAGAGTGGTGGTCACATCCACTGGCGGCGGCCACCCCCCCCCCACTTCGTGTCCATCAGACGCGCCGAGCGGTCGTCTGGTGCGGTGGGTGGAGACAGGTACATCACGACCGAGAGTCGTGGTCACATCCACTGGCGGCGGCCACACCCCGACCCCGTGCTCATCAGATAGGCCGAGCTGTTGTCTGGCGAAAGTGCGACAGTTGGCAGCGACGGCTGCGGAAATGCCGGTGAAAGCACGCCTCCGGCTGGCTCCGTACAGCTCCTCCGGACGGCTCCCGACAGCTCCCGACAGCTCCGGTGATGGCGATGGTGATTGTTGGTTTTACTGAGTCATGTAGCGTCACCAATCTCTCACACCGACTGGTCGCGGGCGAAGAGTAGCGAGAGGTGAGACTCGAACCCACAACCTTTCGGTTGTGAGGCGGACAACTTACCCCTAGACTACTCATCCCCCAACAGCTCCGGGCGGCTCCAGACAGCTCCTGGCAGCTCCGGTGGGCTCCGGACAGCTACGGCTGGCTACGGACACCTCCGGACAGCTACGGACGGCTCCGGCTGGCTCCGGACATATCCGGACAGCTCCAGACGGCTCCGGACAGCCCCGGCTGGCTCCGGACAGCTCCGGCTGGCTCCAGACGGCTCCGGACGGTTCCGGACGGTTCCGGACGGCTCCAGACGGCTCCGGCTGGCTCCGGACAGCTCTAACCGTGTGTGCACTGTGAAGTACGGTCTGGCCACGCCCCGGCCAAGGTCCCGCCGCCCCCTGTCCCGTCGCGTCGGGTGTGTTGCACACAGTCCTTTCAAAGGTCCTTCCAAGGCTAGAACCTTGAAATGGATTATGTTCCCGATGACGTATGATTAAAACAAAAAATCCAGAGCGTGTTGGTGCGGTTGATACAGCTACGATAGTACAGTGCCATTGAGTATGACCTTTGTCATGACGCTTATCCGCCAGGGGGGGGGGGAGCAGTACCACTTCTATAACCAATGATACTGCCGACTCCCCCATGCGAGTGGGCAATCCCCGGTCATGACATGAGATACCCTTCCATCGGTGATGTTGGCTCGTTATTTGGGCTTAGGGGCGCATCGACTGCTTCGGTCATACAGCGCCCATTCCATCAGCGATGTAGAAATGGGTCACTTCTACTTTTTAAAAAAAACTTTCCCTCACACCAACTTTATGCCATCAAAAACCATGGGGTTAGGTTAGGTCAGGTCAGTTAATTGCAGAGTACCATAAGCTTTATGTCAACGAACATGAAAAGAACTTCAGGCCTCGTCCCCCTGGCTAGTTAATAAGCGGCGCAACCAGAGAATATGGGTATATTTGATTGTGACATAAACCTACCTGCGAGGAAGGTGAATGTTGCCTGACATTTCAGGAGCCCAAAACTGCCAATGTTCTTTACAGAAAATAGGCCGCTCGCAGTCCAGCAGTTACTAGCAATTACCACACAACGCAACATCACACATATCATGGTTAAGTTACAAAATATGGGCAACAACTCAATGCACGTATTGTACACAACATATGAACATTGGCCAATTTGTAAGGTGTAGGAAGCGGTCAGCGAGGACACCAGGCTGCTACTTATTCCCCACCGAAATGCACTCATCAAAGTTTGGATGCTAAATCAATATCATGTTTGAAAGAAAATTATTTACTTCTTTAATTGATACCACAGCAAGCAAGAGCAAGTTCCTTAGTCCAACTAAATGTGTGCACTTCGTTATTTATACCCACTACCAGGGGGTGTTGTTTTATATACCTTTGAGAGGAAGTGCACAAAACTAGCAAACACCAAAACGGTTGGGAAATCATAAAAGTTTCAAAGCCTGGTTCACTTAGTATAAATGTCTACCCCACTCAAGCGAGCCTTTCTGTAGACCGGCAAACGGTTCACTGACCGAAAAGTGAGCTGCTGGCAATCATCAATCGTGTTCGTCCAGACTGTGACCGATACCACGACGACGGCCCACTGACCTGATGACCTGAAGCCACCGACTTCGCTGACCCGGAGAGTCACCTGGCCATTGTTCAGACAGGCGACCTCGGTCCGCTGACAAGGTCAAGCGCTGGCGCGCCATGACCACGGCGACCTGACGCGACGACCTCGGCCATGGCTCAAGGTCGTGGTCAACTGAGCCGGTGGCGTTGGCCGACTGACGTCATGGGCTCAGGTGCGGCGACCTCAGGCACTGACCTGGTGGCGTCGGCGACAGAGCCGCGCCGTCGCTGCTCCCACTCTGGCACGTCGATCCAGGTAAAGTGGCCGCTCCAGGTGAACCCGCCGACCTGCAACACGGCCAGCGGCGCTACCGACCGGCCACACGCACGACCACACTGTGACCACAGGGCAACACATGTCTCACATACGAGACCGGCCAGTCCGGGCAACACTTGACCTAACCGATCTGGAGAATACGACACCCGGCCAAGCTGGGAAATACTGGACCAAACCGGTCTGGGGAACACAAGATCCGGCCAATTTTGTGAACACTGAACCTATTCGATCTGGGGAATACTGGACCTAACCAATCTAGCGAATACGACGCCCGTCCAACCTCAGGAACACGAGACCTGGCCAGTCTGGGGAATACTGAACCTAATCAATCTAGGTAGCACGAGACTCGGCAAGTCTGGGGAATTAGACCGAACAAATCTGGGGAATACGAAACATGGCCGAGGGGAATATTCGAATCGGTCAGCCTGAGGAACGTTGGACCTAGACAATCTGTGGAATATGAGACCCGGCAAGTTCGGAGAATACGAGACCGGGTCGGCCCAAAGCACAAGGGTCGGGTTGGAGAATACCAGCCCCAGCCAGCCCGGGGAGCAGAAGGTCGTGCGGTGACGTGAAACACGCTCAGCCGGAAGAGGTGAACCAAGTGCGGTCTGCGGCTACTGACTTTACGAAGCGTCGACTGTCAGGCCACACAGCATCACCGACCTCTCACGCCGACTGGTCGCCGGCGGAGAGTGGCGACAGACGGAACTCGAAACCACGGGCGTCTGGTTACGAGGCGAGCACATCCAGCGGCGTCGGTAAATAAACAAACACGACATGATGGAAGAGAGATATGGTGATGTTAATGGAGACAGAAGGGACATTATGCGGGCATGAGAAAAAGGGAGAAACGTGAAAATGCAGGCAGACGGGGATATCCGACCTGAAAGAAGTCTCCGTTGGAGTTGTAGTACTGCAGCGTCTTGTCGTCGATGACGTCAATGATGGGAGTGAGTACGGCGGTCCGATCCTCCCTGATTCGCTGCAGCAGCGGCTCCAGCCTGGCCACAACACCACATGGTGAGACGGCGCCGGTACATGGTGAGACGGCGCCGGTACATGGTGAGACGGCGCCAGTACATGGTGAGACGGCGCCGGTACATGGTGGGACAGCTCCGATAAACGGTGAAACAGCGTCGATACATGGTGAGACAGCGCCAGTACAATGACGAGACGACGCCGACATTGGTGAGACAGTGCCGACACAGCCCTCCAGTACATTGGAGTCGATGACTGACTACAGCGGGTGTGTCGCACTTCTAGGCAACCCTGAACTGCAGACAGCCGACATCACCAGCTCACCACTGAACTGGAGCGGTGAGCTGCCTGGAGCCACTACTTCTGTCTGGAGTCAAGCACGCACATCCCCTCACCCAGGGACGCCACCACCACCGTCTGAAGTCAGATACGTACGTCCCCTCACCCAGGGACGCCACCACCACCGTCTGAAGTCAGATACGTACGTCCCCTCACCCAGGGACGCCACCACTACCCCTGTCAGGAGTCAGATACGCACATCCCCTCACCCAGGGACACCACACCCCGCCGAGTCGATACGCACTCCCTCACCCAGGGACGCCACCACCACCGTCGAAGCAGATACGCACTCCCCCACCCAGGCACCACACCCGCCAGGAGTCAGATACGCACATCCCCTCACCCAGGGACGCCACCACCACCGTCTGAAGTCAGATACGCACATCCCCTCACCCAGGGACACCACTACCTCTGCCAGGAGTCAGATACGCACATCCCCTCACCCAGGGACGCCACCACCACCGTCTGAAGTCAGATACGTACGTCCCCTCACCCAGGGACGCCACCACCATCGTCTGAAGTCAGATACGTACGTCCCCTCACCCAGGGACGCCACCACTACCCCCGTCAGGAGTCAGATACGCACATCCCCTCACCCAGGGACGAAACTACCCCCGCCAGGGGTCACACACAGGCCCACTCCCACGAGGAAATCACCAGCACCGCTCAGAGTCCGACATGCTCCACGGAAAGGTCGCCAATGTTTCCAGGTTGGCCCGTCAGACCCGGGCCGGCAGAGGCCACCTCTGCTGACGTCGCAGCTGTGCAGCCGTCGACAGCGCACAGTCAGCGCCTACGTCGGCTGTGCGCCACCGCACCACCCCCGTCCCAGCTGCCCTCCGTGGAAACACTACGGCCTGATCACGAGCGACATCACAACGGCGGGGAGGGCTGAGAGTCAAGGCTGCCGGAGCTGCAGACAGGCAGTAGCCAAACCGTCGGCTGATCTCCAAACCTGCACGCCTCTTAAACCTAATCCGGGACATCAGCTGCAGAAGACCAAAGCTAGTGGCGTCTTCCCAGGCTCACATGCCGCAAAGGCGAGCGGAATATAGGCCCGTCCAGCCACAAATGTCGGCAGAACAATGGGTCCGTCCAACTGCAAATGTCGGCAGGACACTGGTCCGGCCTGCCACAGATGTCAGCAGGACACGGGCCCGTCCCACCGCAAATGTCGGCAGAACACTGGTTCGTCCTACTGCAAATGTCGGCAGGACACTGGCCCGTCCTGCCACAAATGTCGGCAGAACACTTGTCCGTCCTGCCACAAATGTCGGCAGGGCACTGGCCCGTCCAACCGCAAATGTCGGCAGAACACTGATCCGTCCTGCCACAAATGTCGGCAGGGCACTGGCCCGTCCTGCCACAAATCTGCTTAGTGTGGCCCCCAGACTTGCCCGACAGTCGGCGAGCAGAGCCAGCAGCCGGGAGGCCAACGCGACACTCTGCCAACGGCAACCCGGTCCGGCCCGGTTGTAGCCGGCACAAATATGGCACATGTGACGCGACCACATGGTGATACAGAACACCAACCGCACACCAAACACCTCTCGACTGTGACTTGCAAACCGCTGCATAGCTAGAAAAAATGTCGGGGCCACTCAGGTGTGATTCACACACGACGCTCCTTGGCGCAGTGCGATATACGGTAACGGCACCGCGTTGCTGGCCCGATATGGACCAGGTTTGACAGAATGCGGCCGAGGTCGGCGAGTGACTGACGAAGTGACAACTCGCCAATCACCTTATCACGAGCCACTTATTCGGAGACATCTGTCTACCACAGTGAAGTCCAACATACCTCAATTCGATACGTAAGACACGTCACCAAAAGTGCGGTCCTACATCAATCAAAGTTCGAAATCCCCATTCGATTTATAATTGCATTTGCTTACTAATCCATATTTGAAAAACGCTTACTACCGGAAGTGCAGCCAAAGCAACCTAAAATGCACCAGATGAAACAAGAAATTTTAAGATTTCCGCCACTGAAAACCAAACATATTTTGGCGCACTTCGCGCGCAAAAACCATTCTCCGTCACATTGCGTTTTTTGGGTTAGCCCCCTTTAGAAAGCCCTGGTTGCACAACTGCTTAATGCATAGATGTTCTTTTTCGTGACTATCTTGATCGTAAAGAGAACTGATCTGCATGTAATGACCTGATCTGCTTGTAAGAGCTCTTATCATCCGTATTTGATGACCTGATTATTGGTCCGCGATGACCCGGATAACTGGTCTGTGATGACCTTGAGAACTAGTATGTATGACTAGTTCTCGAGACGAGACCTTGAGAATTAGTACGTGTGACCCTGAGAAATGGTCTGTGATAACCCTCTGTGATGACTGATAACTGGTATGTGATGACCTTAAGAACTAATCTGGGTTCCTGCTCATTGGACATCGGTCGCGTCGGCTCACGACTGCTGCTCGCACTGAAATACATCGGCTCGTCACCTTTGCCTTAAGCCACCCATCGCTCTAGGCCGTCATTAACCTGACCTCTCCATCACCACCCTGGCCAATATCTCTGCCGGCCTCGGGGTGGCGTTCCCCCACCATTGTTGACCCCACTGCCGGCCTCTGGGCCGCGTTCCCTCACCATTGCTGACCCCACTGCCGGCCTCTGGGCCGCGTTCCCTCACCATTGCTGAACCCACTGCCGGCCTCTGGGCCGCGTTCCCTCACCACCGCTGACCTCGCTGCCGGCCTCTGGGTTACGTTCCCTCACCACTGTTGACCTCGCTGCCGGCCTCTGGGTGGCGTTCCCTCACCATTGCTGACCTCGCTGCCGGCCTCTGGGTTACGTTCCCTCACCATTGCTGACCTCGCTGCCGGCCTCTGGGTTACGTTCCCTCACCACTGTTGACCTCGCTGCCGGCCTCTGGGTGGCGTTCCCTCATCATTGCTGACCTCGCTTCCAGCCTCTGGTGTGTGATTGTGGTTTTAGGGCGCATCGACCATGGTTGGTCATTTAGCGCCCATTCCGGCCTCTGGGTTACGTTCCCTCACAACCGCTGACCTCGCTGCCGGCCTCTGGGTTACGTTCCCTCATCATTGCTGACCTCGCTGCCGGCCTCTGGGTTACGTTCCCTCATCATTGCTGACCTCGCTGCCGGCCTCTGGGTTACGTTCCCTCATCATTGCTGACCTCGTTGCCGGCCTCTGGGTTACGTTCCCTCATCATTGCTGACCTCGCTGCCGGCCTCTGGGTTACGTTCGCTCACCATTGCTGACCTCGCTGCCGGCCTCTGGGTTACGTTCCCTCATCACTGCTGACCTCGCTGCCGGCCTCTGGGTTACGTTCGCTCACCACTGTTGGCCGCACTCGCAGTGTGAGTCGAGGAAGACCAGCACGCCGCCGGTGGCGGCGCGCGCGCCGGCCAGCCGGGCCCGGATCAGGCCAGAGCGCGCGCTCAGCCGGATCAGCTGCACCAGCTGGCCAGCTGCGCCGGCGTTCCAGAACCGCTCCATGAACCGCTCCAGCTTGCCGCCCAGCTCGACTGCAACAGCGGGCACGCGGTGTCAGGCCGTGCCGTGCCACAGACGCCGGGAGACGCTGGGGAGACACCGGGGAGACGCTGGGGAGACGCTGGGGAGACGCTGGGGAGACGCTGGGGAGACGCTGGGGAGACGTCGGGGAGACGTCGGAGAGGCGTCGGAGAGACGCTGGGGAGACGTTGGGGAGACGTTGGGGAGACGTCGGGGAGACGTCAGAGAGGCGTCGGAGAGACGCTGGGGAGACGTTGGGGAGACGTTGGGGAGACGTTGGGGAGACGCTGGGGAGACGTCGGGGAGACGTCGGAGGCGTCGGAGAGACGTTGGGGAGACGTTGGGGAGACGTTGGGGAGACGCTGGGGAGACGTCGGGGAGACGCTGGGGAGACGTCGGAGAGGCGTCGGAGAGACGCTGGGGAGACGTTGGGGAGACGTTGGGGAGACGTTGGGGAGGCGTCGGAGAGACGCTGGGGAGACGTTGGGGAGACGCTGGGGAGACGTTGGGGAGACGTCGGAGAGGCGTCGGAGAGACGCTGGAGAGACGCTGGGGAGACGTTGGGGAGACGTTGGGGAGACGTCGGAGAGACGCTGGAGAGACGCTGGGGAGACTCCGGGGAGACGTCGGGGCAGGGTTAAAATAATGTTTTTTTTTTTTTGTTAGGTGCGAGATGTAGAAACTGGCACAAAAGTATGTCGAAAGTTGCCATGGGTTAGCGTCAATTAAAATGATTTTCCTGTCTTTCAGACTCAAATTTGAGCCAATGATGGAGGTACTTACGACTGTACACTTGTCATTTGCTTTCAGATTCATAATTTAGGAAGAGCTATATTCGGGGCAGGGAGAAAATTACGTATGCTATAAACTGGGACCGTACGACATATCACACCATAGGTAATCTCTACCCGAAATTGCGTTGCGAAATGTTCGTGTATCACTATTCCTTATTAAGATCATTAACATGATACATATCAGTGAGATACCGCAAGAAAGGAGGCACGAAGACTTCATAAGCACGCATCATGGAGCAGGATGTCGATACTTCTTCGATAAGGATGTCAATCGAGTGTTCAGAAGGTGGTATTTCCACCCTATTTAACGAATAATTTATCACTGCGCCGGGGAGACGCCGGTGAGAAGCCAGGATAGTGCTAGCTTGGTTATTTGGGCGTTCGACCCGCCTTTGCCCATGGACGGCGGCGCCGGGCTGGCGGCGCGGACCGCACAACAGATCACGTCCGCCGAGGCCAGCCCAACCGCACTCAATCAGTTGGATGCAATTCAATCAGTTGGAATCCACCCGTACTCGGAATGTCTGAAAAATATATATCGAAAGTCTGGTGGTGCAATAGAAAAGATCCCGACGCCGAGCAAAAACCGATCGTGTTGACACACAATTCCTGATCCACATGACATGGGCGTAATCAACATCAATGCTCCAACCACTGTGTGAGATCAGCAAATGAAGTCACAACACCTGCTGATGGACACATGGCCAGGCTATAACACGACCATGTTGGGACAACTCTTCACCCAAGGTGTGGCGGACGGCCTGGGGCAGGACGGAGGAATTCCAAACGGTGCTGGAGGAGGAAGACCTGTGATGACGACGGCTTAAGTGGCACAAGCAGTGGAGTCGCAACAGGCACTTTTAAAGGAAGGAAACGGGGGCATTCCCAACCTCGAATAAATGTGTCCCATGCTGTGGATTCCTCATTCCATGTACACTGTACACAGCCATCGGCACACGTGTCACGGATGCAAGGTGACAGCAAAGTGACAGTCAGTGTCAGCATCCTCTCTTGCTTACTGGAAGGCTACTATACTACGTCATATAAAATGTCACACGACAACGATTCTGTATTGTATCGGTTCGACAGAGCCAGTCAAGGCGATACCACAGCCCGGAGCCAATCAGGGTACTGACTGGTGACATCAAAATGGCCTCCGAAGTTGAGCACATTGCGAACTATCAAGCGTCCTTCCAGTGGCGTGGGAACTACTTCTAATTGCTTGCGTGCCGCTGGGTGGGGTGGAGGTGGGGTAGACTAACCAGGTCTGCTTGACTTGGGAAAATGCTGCGTGAGAGTGCGCTTCACGCATTGTCTTTTACTTGTGCGGATTTAAATCTATGATCTTATGATGTATTTAATCGTGGCTAACTTCAGGTGTCAATCCAAAAGCATTGCTTAACATTAATACACAGCGATCCAAACAGTTCGCTCAAGACCACTGACCCTGGCGCTTTGCAGCAAGGCACGGGACGACTATGCCTTCCCCGAATATTCCTTGCCTTGCAAAGCGACATAAATAACAAACCTTAAATCGAGTCAGCTACCGAAACATACACGCTACTGTCACGCCACTGGCCTGACCCCCACAATATCTTGCCCAGACTATGACGCACCACCAACAGTACTCGTCAGTTCACAGATAAGCACGGGAGAGTTTGGCGCGCAAACAACAGCGCGCCGGCAGCAGCGGTGTGACGGCTGGATCAGGGCCGGCGGCAGTGGTGTGACGGCTGGATCAGTGCCCGTGGCAGCGGTGTGACGGCAGGATCAGGGCCGGTGGCAGCGGTGTGACGGCAGGATCAGTGCCCGTGGCAGCGGTGTGACGGCAGGATCAGGGCCGGTGGCAGCGGTGTGACGGCAGGATCAGTGCCCGTGGCAGCGGTGTGACGGCAGGATCAGGGCCGGCGGCAGTGGTGTGACGGCTGGATCAGTGCCCGTGGCAGCGGTGTGACGGCAGGATCAGGGCCGGTGGCAGCGGTGTGACGGCAGGATCAGTGCCCGTGGCAGCGGTGTGACGGCAGGATCAGCGCCGGCAGCAGCGGTGTGACGGCAGGATCAGTGCCCGTGGCAGCGGTGTGGCGGCAGGATCAGGGCCGGCGGCAGCGGTGTGGCGGCTGGATCAGGGCCGGCGGCAGCGGTGTGATGGTTGGATCAGCGCCGGCGGCAGTGGTGTGATGGCAGGATCAGCGCCGGCAGCAGCGGTGTGACGGCTGGATCAGTGCCCGTGGCAGCGGTGTGACGGCAGGATCAGTGCCGGCGGCAGCGGTGTGACGGCAGGATCAGTGCCGGCGGCAGCGGTGTGACGGCAGGATCAGTGCCCGTGGCAGCGGTGTGACGGCAGGATCAGCGCCGGCGGCAGCGGTGTGACGGCAGGATCAGTGCCGGCGGCAGCGGTGTGACGGCAGGATCAGCGCCGGCGGCAGTGGTGTGACAGCAGGATCAGTGCCGGCGGCAGTGGTGTGACGGCAGGATCAGCGCCGGCGGCAGCGGTGTGACGGCAGGATCAGCGCCGGCGGCAGTGTGTGACGGCAGGATCAGTCCGGCAGCAGTGTGACGGCAGGATCAGCCCGGCGCAGTGTGACGGCAGGATCAGCGCCGGCAGCAGTGTGACGGCAGGATCAGTGCCCATGGCAGCGGTGTGACGGCAGGATCAGCGCCGGCGGCAGTGGTGTGACGGCAGGATCAGCGCCGGCAGCAGCGGTGTGACGGCAGGATCAGTGCCCGTGGCAGCGGTGTGACGGCAGGATCAGTGCCGGCGGCAGTGGTGTGACAGCAGGATCAGTGCCGGCGGCAGCGGTGTGACGGCAGGATCAGCGCCGGCAGCAGTGGTGTGACGGCAGGATCAGCCCCGGCAGCAGTGTGACGGCAGGATCAGCGCCGGCGGCAGCGGTGTGACAGCATGATTAACGCCGTGGCGGGTGGCCGGGCGCTCGGGCAGAGGACGCGCCCCGGCGGGCTCCTCATCGCATACCGTGAGCACCCGGGGAGGCCGCTGTACGCGCGGTGAGCACAGACGACCGGATCTGGCAGACAGGGCCGCGTGCAAGCGACGTCACTGAAGGTCGCAGCCGACTTTCAAACAGAATGTCCGCCGGCCCGCCACACCATCGACATCCGCAATGGCATGCATACTACCCATCCAGTACAGGTCTATGGTACAGGTGCGGGGAGCTCAGGTGAGACAACCGCGTGACAACGCTCACGGGAGGACGCTTAATGCACTCACTGAGAGAGCAGAATAATATAAAAGCTAATGATTTCTAAACAAAAAGGGGCGGGCTGGCCGACGGAATCCCAGTTCAAACAAGTACTGGAGGCCTCCACTGAGGACTGGAGCGACATGAGCCCCTCGGCAGGGATCCGCGGCTGAAGACGGCCGGCCGGCCTTGGTCACCGGCAGTGACCGCCGCCCAGCCCCTGACCGTGACGGAACTATGACTGTCTGCAGTCTCTGGCAGGGCCGGTCGGGTGTCGGTCACCGACCAGATCCCGATGCCAGGACCGAATATGAATCCCTCCTCGCGACCGGCTGGCTGTGGCTGTCTAACCGTGACCGTGTACCAGCAGTGTTAAAATAATGGCTTTCGTTAGGCGATAGATGTCGATACAAGTAAAGTAGGATGACAAAAATGTGTCATGAAAGCATACAAATTGGATTATCGTTTCAGTTCTTGTAATTCAATTTTGAACTGATAATACACTCATAAAAGCAAGTTTTCGTTTAATCTGTGGGACACCTAATATAGGGACACCCATACCAACGATAACGATTGCGGTAATATGGTATCAACAGATGAAAATGTCTAACAGACCACATCATAGAAAACATCTTTACCTGGAATTGTGCACCGAGATACTCGGGTATCACAACCCATAATGGTGAGCATAAGCATAATATTTAAATATATATATATACGAAATACTCAGAAACGATTCATGGAGACCTCATAAGCAAACAGCAGCAAACATGATATCGATACTTCATGAGAAAGGATGTCTATTCATTGGTCCAGAAAGTGGTGTATTCCACCGTATTCCACGAATAATTTACCACTGTATCTCAGCCGCTGACCGCTGCCGACTGTCTTCCAGTCTCTGACCGCTACCGATCGTTTCCCAGTCCCTGACCGCTACCGACCATCTCCCAGTCCCTGACCGCTACCGACTGTCTCCCAGTCCCTGACCGCTACCGATCGTTTCCCAATCCCTGACCGCTTCCGACCGTCTCCCAATCCCTGACCGCTCGACCATCTCCCAGTCCCTGACCGCTGCCGACTGTCTCCCAATCCCTGTTAGCTGCCGACCGTCTCCCAGCTCCTGACCGCTGCCGACCGTGTCCCAGCTCCTGACCGCTGCCGACCGTGTCCCAGCACCTGACCATTACCGACTCCCCCAGCCCCTGACCGCTTCGACTATCCCAGTCCTGACCGCTTCCGACTATCTCCCAGCCCCTGACCGCTTCCGACTGTCTCCCAGCTCCTGACCGCTGCCGACCGTGTCCCAGCTCCTGACCGCTGCCGACCGTGTCCTAGCTCCTGACCATTATCGACTCTCCCAGTCCCTGACCGCTTCCGACTATCCCAGTCCCTGACCGCTTCCGACTATCTCCCAGCCCCTGACCGCTTCCGACTGTCTCCCAGCTCCTGACCGCTGCCGACCGTGTCCCAGCTCCTGACCGCTGCCGACCGTGTCCCAGCTCCTGACCGCTGCCGACCGTGTCCCAGCTCCTGACCGCTGCCGACCGTGTCCCAGCACCTGACCATTATCGACTCTCCCAGCTCCCTGACCGCTTACCGACTATCCCAGTCCCTGACCGCTTCCGACTATCTCCCAGCCCCTGACCGCTTCCGACTGTCTCCCAGCTCCCTGACCGCTGCCGACCGTGTCCCAGCTCCTGACCGCTGCCGACCGTGTCCCAGCACCTGACCATTACCGACTCTCCCAGTCCCTGACCGCTTCCGACTGTCTCCCAGCCCCTGAGAGACGGTTCCAGACCAACCCCTCCAGTCGGCACCAGTCAGACAGGGCCAGCCCTGACCGTCCCAGACCCACCCCGCCAGCCGCCAACCCTCACCGTCCCAGACCCACCACCTGACCACGGCCGGTGTTTCCGTTTCGCTTCGACTGGAGCCACGCCGGCGGTGGCCAGGGGGGGGAAGCGATCCGCCAACTGGCCAGGGGGGGGAAGCGATCCGCCAACCGGCCAGTGGGGAAGCGATCCGACAGCCGGCCAGCGAGGAAGCGATCCGCCAACCGGCCGGCGAGGAAGCGATCCGTTAATCGGCCGGCGAGGAAGCGATCCACCAGCCGGCCGGACGCCGCGTGCCGCACAAGGTCGCCAGGTCCATCACCACAACATCGACGCGCCACGACACATCGATGTCGTCAGCCCGCGTACTTGACCGGACGCCGCTTCGGCCGCGTTCGACGACGCTGTTAAACAGCTGCTGACGACAGGCTGCCGAGACGTCACGTGACGCGGCCGGCCAGCGCTGTCAGCACCGGCGGCGACAGCACGACACGCTCCAGCGAACTCGGTCGACCAGGGGGTGCCGCCGCTGCGCCGGGTACCGTGACAGCCAACTGGCGGGCCGGGCAGGGCCGACTGGCCGACTGTCGGCCGACACCGTTACCCGGCGACGGCGGGCATCTGGCGTGGCCCACATCTCCACACACGGCAGCGCTGGCCAGGCGGTGGACAGCGTGCGCTGCCGACACGCGTCCGTGCGAGCCGAAATCGGCCGTCGCGCACGGGCCACCATCGACACTGGGCCACACGTGCCGGCCGGCAGCGTCACTGGGCCACACGTGCCGGCCGGCAGCGTCACTGGGCCACACGTGCCGGCCGGCAGCGTCACTGGGCCACACGTGCCGGCCGGCAGCGTCACTGGGCTACACGTGCCGGCCGGCAGCGTTGGCAGGCCCGACACCCACAGCACCCACGCAGGAACAGGGGTGACGGGCCAGGGGTGGCAACGCACACTGATCAAGCCGTTGCCAGGCTACACACATAACAGACAAAGGCGTCGTTAGGTCAAATACATCGGCCACAACATGTCCTGCGACACACACCGACCAAACTGTTGCCAGGGGATGTCACACCACGACCGCTATTTGTGTGTGGCAAGTTCCTGGCACACACAACTTTTGCAACGCCTGCACATGTTTGGTCTAGGACACTTACTGTCATAAATATTCAAACATGCTGTATAAGCTGGTGAAGGAACGTAGCTGATATACGACCACGGACTATCGCTGAATATTTTCAGGTGCGTGCAGGGTAAATGCACACCTTTCCAATTTTGCGCATGAAATATTGCGGAGCATTGGACTTGCATTCAACCCGTGCTGTTCAATTGGCATTCGTGCTGGAACCCATGAGCCGGACTAATGTTTTACCACACGCCACGAGTTTCGGTCGACGTCCATGCCATTACTGTGCCGGTCGCCATCACTACCCAGCCCCGACGCCCAGACTTCAATAATCGTTGCTGGTTACCACGACATCACACCGGCAAACCTCCCCACAGCTTGCCTCGCAGACCAGCCTGTCAGCGGGGACAATGTGGCGGGTTGTCCAATGTGCAAAATGTCCAATGCGGAAAATGTCCGCCGGCCACACTTGGGGTAGTGCCACTAAACATTACTACCAATGTATTTTCGTTATGGTTGCTCACTCGAGATTTTGCACGAAGGAACTAAATGGTTCCGAAGTTGAGCGGTTAACCAATCAAAGTCCGAACAAAATGGGCTGAATTCGGAATAAATACGCACTGCCATTAATTATAGTGACGCAATGTGGCCATGCAAAGTGATAACTGCATGACCTACACTGATTGTTCTATTGCACGCGAGGAAAAACGGGAGGCCGTGTGCTGCCGAGGATTATTGGTGGCTTAGGGCGAGTCAACCCAAATAGGTCATATTGCACCCAACAGAGTTCAACACAGTAGATCTAGTAGCCGAACATAACCATGCCAGCAGTTGAACGACTCGCGGCTAACACCATCGCAATCCAATGGAATCACGCCCAGCATAGTGCGATGCGTTACTCAGTGTCAGGCCGACCTATTGCTGGCCACAGTCAAGCATCTCAACCAGCAAACATGGCGCGTCCTGTTGAAGAGTAAGCGACAGGTGAGACTCGAACCACAGTTTTCCGATCGTGAGACGGAAACTTACGCCCAGACTACTTAGCGCCCACCAGTAGGCGCAGGACTGACCTCGGTCGCTGAAGTCGTCCACCAGGATGATCTGCTTCAGCAGGTGGGCTGGTGTTCGGTTTATGACGCTGTGGATGGTGCGCACCAGAGACGAGAACGCCTCGTTGTTGAAGATGATGATCACACTGGCCGTGGGCAGGTCCCAGTCGTAGTTACGCGACAGACATCTGCGCAGATGGTACACGGTTGACGGCGGCAACTTGGGCAGCACGACGAGCAACGACATCGGGCAACCGCACACAGTGGCAAAACAACATGCATCATCTTCAGGAAAACGTGCGCGATTTGCGTTTGAAACATGTCGGAGTTATCACTGGCGAATCACGTGAGGTCGCTTCAGTCAATACACAGCAAACTACACAACCTTAAAAAGACCTTGCTCCACCAGTGGAACCTCCGAAAGTCTTCCGATAATTCCCGGTGTGTGCCTTAGCATATGTGCAACGAGGTGGTGGCTTCGCTCCTTAAAATAATGGCGTACCATACAAATCGAAATTGAACTGCATACACTTAAAAAATAGAACGGGAAAAAATAGAGGGCACGTCTTACCACTGCCCGTTTTAACCCGTCCCTCCGGTCTCTCCGGTCAGAGCCTCACACACTGTCTCGGGGGAGGGGGTCGATAGGGACCCCCTAATCTCAAAACTAAGCGATGCACGAAAACGAAATAGATGTCGTCGGAAAGCGCTCGACGAGTAGGGCCAGACACCTCCCCCAAAAAAAAACCACCCCAAAAGTTACGTCACTAGGGGGGGGGGCTACGTTTTCACGTCTTACATGATATTTGTGGCTCTGGGTTCATTTTGAAGGAGATTTGAAGAAAAAAATGGAATCAGAAGAGGAAAGCGAAATCGAGCAGGAACATAACACTTTTGGCCACCAAAATCACGATTTTATTTTTATTTTTGAAATTTCAGAAATTTTAGTTTTCAAGTTTTATTTAAATTTTCGTTTTCTAATGGGTAGAGCGGACCGAAAAAATGTTCGAAGTCAGCTTGCTCCAATAAAAAACGTTACGGAAATATTTAGGGGGTCGTCAACGACCTCCCTCCCCCCCTACACGGCGCGGGTTAAGTCTGGAGAAGGGGCGGAACTAGAAGAAAAAAGTTTCCTATTCAGTTAGCATGCCTCTGCCCATCTTGGTACGCTCGGGCCACTTCTGCTCGTCCTGGACCCGTCTCTCTGGACGCGGAGTATTGACTATCGTGCAATACTCCGCGACAGTAAAGGCGGGGACGACCGGCAAACAAGGGTCACGCCCAACAATCCAATTTGGCCCGGCGGGCAGGAGGGCCTGGGTAAAATACACATGCGAATGTTACCGCTCAGTGACATTTGCAGATACCACTATAATCTGCACGATTGCATATACTGGTTGAAGCTCAGTTCCTAAAGCTCCTGGAGCTGAATTAACAGTCGCTGTTAATTCAGTTCAACAACTAGTAATTAACAGACAAGCAGAACACATTAATGGGCGCACCACGAGAGGCTAGAATATGCATCTTTGTCACATTTGGAAATATCTTGAACTACTACTTGGCACATTCAGTTCGGTTGGTTACTGGTTTCACGACACATCGAACGTTGAGTCATGAAGCGTCGCCAATCTCTCACGCCGATTGGTCGCGGGCGACGAGTAGCGACAGGTGAGACTCGAACCCACAACTTTCGCTTGTGAGACGAGTAACTTACCCCTACCATGTGACTACCATGTGACCTGCCCTGTGACCTTGTGACTACTACCCTGTGTCTACCCTATGACTACTACCCTGTGAGGCTACCCGTCCCCGGCACATTCAGTTCGCTTTGCGACATTTCGCAGCCCGATGGAACTTCTGCCATAAACTACGCGTTCGAATAAAACGTTCTGGTATAAGGCACAATGTGTAGGAAATGCTCGGGCTGACAGGCATTGAAAGTAACAGAGGACGCGCACAGTAAAACAGAGCAGCATTATTACCTGCTACAAGTAATGGGCTGCAACTTTTCCAAAAGGCAGTACATGGTTCCTTTCGCGCCTCTGTTTTTATTTTCTACAACGCCATCAGTGACAGCCAGGAGGAACGGATAGGGTGGTGAAGAGGGTGACAACCATCTGCATCGCGCCCGTTTATATACCCACACAACTCACGGTCATATTTGCACTTTTCGATAAGTAGAAAAGCCTCTAACCGAAAATCATATGACTGCAAAAATATTGAAAATGGGGACATAGAGAGGCAAAGGTTGTCGCAAAAGAGATGCTTAAGGCATTCCAAGTCTCTTTAGATCCGGATTTTTTTTTTAAAGGGGAGCATATGTTGTACTCGTGATCACAACCCTCAGACATTGACCCTCATTGTCAATTCAGTGAATATTGCCTGAAACGCTACTCTTACCACAATATTATAACTAGCTCGTTGGAGGTATGATGACGAGAAAAAACTAGAGCAGGAAAACATCGCACACACCACACACTAGAGCAAACACATGGCATCTGCCCGGGTCTCAACAGGGCAGCAGTTGACACTTGAAAACATGCGCGCCACTGATAATAATATCCGTCCCCTCATAAATAGCTACGGCATTGACCTATTTTCATTTCTATTGAGGAAAATTGACGTGTAGATCCACATATCGTATACATCAGAACGGGCCACGATAGTAATCGGATTTCCCCAAAGCGGCTGTGGTGGTACACATGTGGATTAGCAACTTATTTCTCGCTTAACTCGAAGAGAATGTAGCGAAGCGTTCGTTTTCCTCGCACACCACCAGCTTGCGTGGCCGTGGTGACATGACGATAACGTGGAGGAAACTCGGACCGGCTACCCAACACCCTGGCTTAATGAGGTTCGCGTGGATCGTTGCAGATTATCTCCTGGGTGATATTTATACGTGCTAGCGCATCCGAGCCATGTTTAACAGCCGAACCGAATTATTTCCCAGCACACTGATAAGAAATGATACAAAAAGCCAAGGTAACGTATGGTTTCGGAAGCACACCTCGCGCATTGTCAACCGTCTGTCGTCTTTGGTGGTGTATGACTAGAGGGTGAGCCGACTGCCCGCGTCATGCGTCCACTGCATGATGATTCATCTGCCCTCTGATATGTCACATTGCACCCACAATATGGGGGACAAATTAACTTCCGACCTAAGCTCGTCCCGATATGCCCACTGCAGGAAATGCCAAATGACAAAGCCTGATACATTCCACGGCTCGGCATTACCCATTCTCGGGAGCAATGCATACACGCATTTCTCACAACATAACCTCCGGCTGGCGTTCCGCAGGACAACTGTCAGTGCCAGTGAGTGGTTGAGGACAGTGGCGGATCCAGGAGAGGTGGACTGGGCACCCCTCTCCCTCACAAGGGTATGGCGTACGTCCAGAATGCTCGAGTGCACCCCTCCCACGATCAATGCTGAAGTGTAAAAATTGTTTTCGATGATACTGTTAATGATATAGTGTTTGACAGTGTTCAAAAATGGTTTTTCGTTACGTGTGTGGTGTCGAAACGAGCACAGTAGGATGTCGAAATTTGCGTGAAATTAGTGTCATTTCAAATGCTTTTGATGTCTTTCAGACTCAAATTTGAGCAAATAGTGTACTTATGACTGTAACTTCCCCAGTTGTTTTGATATTGATAAGTTAGGAATAGCTATATTCGGGATAGCGACAAAAATGTCTATGCTATACAATGGCTCTGCATGCCATATCTCATTATGAATACTCCCTTTGACTGAAATTGCATCATGAAATGTTCGTATATCACCCTTCGAAATCGAAAGCATGATCATGATACTTATAAACGAGGTACTGTTAAAAAAGAGACAAAGAACTCTTAAGCACGCATCGATAATAATTATGTGGACACTTCTTGGAGAAGGGTGTCGATTGAGTGTTCAGAAAGTGGCATACTCCACGGTATTTCACGAATAGTTTAACACTTATTCATTTTTAGCGGTCGAATCGAATCGATTTGTGGTACGTGCCCAGCATCTCACAGAAAAAGTTCGGTTGCAGAAACAGCGCTTCCACGTCGGGCACGTGCGCAGGGTCAACCAAGATCGGCTGCAATCTTTCCGAAACCGGCATCGTCTGCCGAAAATTGTACACGTCTTTCGAACATAAATATACTGTATCGAATTGTCGAATTAACATGTATGCCACGCTGTGCCAAGGTTTTTGCTATCTCACAGTCGTATCATTCAGTTCACGTCAAATATATCCGCTTAGCATCGCACCCTCCATAGGACAGATTGGTTGCCTGGCTTCGGAGCGGGAGGTCGCGTTTCATGACGACATAGCACGTCACTCACGGATGACTGGCAAGTGGCGTAGCCCAGGGGGATGCGAAGCGGGCAGCCGCCACCTCCTGGAGGTACCGAGGGGCTCACAGGGTCCCTCAAGACATAGGTGCAGGGGGCTGCAAGGGCCTCTTGGGCTGGCGTGAAGGGCCCCGGGCCAAAGCAAAGGTTCCCTGGGCCGACGCGATGGCTCCTGGGCCGACGTGTAGGATCCCTGGGCCGACGTGAAGGTCTCCTGGGCTAATGTGAAGAGTCCCTTGACCAACCTGAAGGATCCCTGGGCCGACGTGCAGGGGCCCTGTGCCGACTTGAAGGCCCCCTTGACCGATGTGCAGGGTCCCTGGACTGACGAAAGGGGCCCCAAGCTGAAGGAGAGGGTACGGGTCGATGAAGATAGCCATAAGTCAGTGGAGAGTTCCAACGGACAGATGATGAGGGCCCTGTGGTGGATGAAGAGTTTCTAGGTTGACAGAGGGCCCATCATCGTTGGAAAGGCCCCGGGCCGACGGAGTAAAACCAGTATGAGCCAAACCAGTATGAAAGGTCCCTGGGGTGATGGCGTGACTAAAGCCGAAGAAAGGGCCCTTGGCGGGCGAAGAGGAGGGCTCCCAGTGCGAAGCAAAGGATGCCCAGGCCCATGTGTTGTGCCCGACGGCCGTCCCAGCAGCCATGGCCACTACAGGAGCGGCGGCCGACCCTGTGGTCACTGCGCCCAAACGGCCACGGCCTTCCCGGCGGCCGCGGTCTTACTAGCGGTAACGGCAGCTGGCACGCACTGGCAGGCTTGCCAGTGCGTGCCTGTGCCTGCGCCCGTGACAGGCGGGCTATACATACATGCTTTTGGACTGAAATATATTTGTCTTGATGTGTGTATTATCCGTAGTCATCTATTCATTCTTCCTCACTACATAATAAGGTATATATATATATATATATATATATATATATATATATATATATATATATATAATATATATATATTATAATAACAATAATAATAAAGTGGCGAAATCCGATGAGTTTCGGAAAAGTGTGTGTGTGGGGGGGGGGTTCAGATATTCGCCACTCCCTGGACCAAATCCTGGCTACGCAACTGTTGCTGGCTAGCCCTAAGTTAAATCCAGATGGACCGGCACTGTCCGAGAACCTTCTTTGAACGAAAATGCCTGCACTTCAAATAAAGTATTGTGGCAAAAGCGAGTGACCACCCAATTTGAAAACCATATCCAATTCCGAGTGAAATAATCAGGATTTCAGACGTCGCAACGAAAACGTTACCAGGGCTTCAAATATGCGCCTGTCAGGCCAGACCAATGGCCAGGTAAACCATTATTCCATACACACAGGCGTTGAGTCACTCGGGCTTCACCCTTATTCGTAACTGGTACAAGATGCCCACACAGCTGCTGGACAAATACATTCCTCGAATGGTAAGTTGCTCGTCTGACAATCGAAAGATTGTGGTTTCGAGTCTCACTTGTGGCTACTTTTCGTCCACGACCAATCGGCGTTAGAGATTCGCGGCGCTATATGACTCAACCGTCGAAGTGTCATACAATGAATAACCACCACCATTCCTCGAATGGAATTATGGAAATCAAAAGTGGCATCCCTATTTGGGACCGGATCCCAGACTAAACGACACAAATCAAGCATTTGACCTATTTGACGCCAAGGACGAATGGCAAATGCCGGCTGCGGTGCGAGCTATTTGGCGAGCTCCTCAAACACAATATGCCACCACAAGCCCCTTTCTATGAACAACAATTGAAAGTAATGCAGAAGAAATATTGTGATGCAGTTGATAAATCTTAAGGGAAAAGAACAGATCTAGCTGTAAGTCAGAAACTAGACCTTGATATGTTGTCATACAACATGGAGCACTACTGTTATATATCTGCTGGATGAAATACCACAAATCTGTTCATTTGAAGAAAGATTATGAGCAATTCAAGAAGAATATTGGGATAAAGTTGGAAAATATTGCAACTAACAGTGAATATCTGATTAAAACTGAAGAAATTAGAATAGAGCATGATGTAAGATAAGCTATTGTGGCTTCAAAAGCAGCTGCACTGGGCCCCAGATGAAATATTTTCCCTTGGAATGGACTCAGATTGCACCCTGGCCAACAAGAATTTCTTTGTTAATGGCTTGTCAACAGCATGTCACTGTTTGATAGTTGCAAAAGTCTTGATGGAACATTCTTGGCAAGGTTTCAGATGGACAAAGCTATAGTTTGCTGGAATGCAGTTTTCTTTGTCATTTACAGAACACATTCAATTGCAAGTGCAATACCATTTGCAGTCTGACTACCACAAACATTTTTAAAATATCTGATTGCTAGGCATCTATCAATAATGTGACATTTGATCAACAGATAATAGGCAACAATTCAGAATCAACAGCATAGGTATACTGACAAAGAAAATCATTCAGCACTCACAGCTTGCTTCGTGCATCAGGAACGGTCCGGTTTGGAGATATCTTGTCGCTGAGAATCATGTTGAATGCTTCCTTTTGCATTACTGTTTCAGCAAGAGCTTGTTCTGATTCAGTCAATTGTGCTGGCTCTCCTCCCTGACCAAGGCCTGTGATAACAAAATAAAACATCTGTAATGTCTGTATAACATGTGTATGAAAAGAACAGATAAAATATATTCTAAATTTAATAACATAATGGCAAGATTCAGAAATCAGTTGACCTAACAAGGCAGCATCAGATAAATATGTGTCATGCATACCTCAAACTATGTGTTGTTTGTTTAATATTTTGCATTACACCAGGTTAGATGGACAATTTTCAGCAAACTCATCCAAGCATTTCTGTTACAAGATAAATCCACCTTCATCTGACCTTACCAAAGCCACTGTTGTCTTTTTGTGAGTGATGAGAGCAAGTCACTTGACTTGACTGATAAAATCAATAGTCAAGACTATGCACATTTATTTGATTAAATAGCAGTGTACCCGTTAACATTGGGACATGGAATAATGGTAAAGTATGCATGACCTGCTCAAAGATAGCAAAACACTCACCTGGGATAATCTTCTTCAGGTCCATGTCAATCTCATCATCATACTGTTGAAGTCCCTTGATATGAGATATTCCAAAAGCATTTCTCTGATCATCTAATAGATATGCAGCCTTATTTTTACCACCAAATAGTGAAGGTTGATCCACAACTTCATAGTTTGGTAAGCTCTTTATAGGAAGATGTTCATTTTTTATACCTATGCTATTGATATTGTGCTCATCTTGTAACCTTTCCATTCTGCTTCCACCAATCCCGATACCTCCACTTCTGGTCCCCATGTCCAATGATGATGGATCATTTGATACAATTGCTTGTGTGTCAGCTTTGCTTTTCAGTAAGCTCTTCCTTGTCCAGAGAATAATACATGACACTAGGATTACAACACCAAATGTTTTGTAGAATATTGCTCGTTTTCTTCTTGATGTGAGAAAGCCATACATTGCAACCTAACTAAATGTAGCTATTAAACATATGCTTATAACAGCAAATCAGAATTCACCTAGAAGGTAGCTGGCCTTCCAGAATCTATGTGGGTAGGTTGTTAGATACTTCAGTTTGTGGAAGCCAGGTGGGCACCTAGGATGACACTTGTAATTCCTGAACAAGCACACTCAGATGAGCAATAATACACTGAAATTGGTGCTTCAGATACTGCCCAGTTGAACACCTACAACTTTGCTCACACTAGTATTTCACTTCAATTTAGCACTGTCCCTTGGCCAGGTAACTTTAGGCAAGAAGGTATCTGGGTATCTTGATCTTGCTAAGGTTGCCTACAGGTTTGAAGGCCAATGCTATTTATAAATGTAGTGTTCAAGGTGCTTCGACTTAATAGGTCATGCTGCCACCATCGCTGTGAGGCTTCTATGTGCCTGGATTTGTAGCTGGAACACCTAGGCAGGTAAGGTCACCATTCTGCCCTCAATCCAGATTGACATCAGACCAGAGTACTTAGGTGGCACCTCTGTCAGCACCAAGTTGCCGAATGTTCACTTGGTGATGACACCGAAATTTGTACGATACTATGTCACAGTATCACTTTGGCAACCTTAAGAACTTGATGCACTACACCTGCACTCTTTAACTTCGATGCTGGTGGCAATCGACCACCGCGATCACCACGCACAACCCATCGAAGACGACTGAATAGTGGTACACAAATCAAGATCACCGAATTGTCGCCGCTTTATGAAAGTGTTCCGCCTGATAGCCACTCCTCAATTTATCTACCCATCTGACGTCACCAAAAGGTGAAAATTCTGCGTAGTGTTCCAGGAAATGTGCAAAAACTTCACATCCGAAACATTTTTATTATTGGTTCATTGGTATTGCACAGCTCATTGAACTGATCTCTGTTGTTCCAGGTATAAAGTTAATACATTAATGGCAAATGACCGAAGTCTACTAAACTCTGCTGGATACACACAATAATGGCGCAGCCTGCAGGATGTTTTAATCCTGGAGTTGGAGTGCACTTTGGAAGGCTGTGCATAAAAAACTATTTGAGACCAAACCCAAATTTAGACAGGGCGCAATCCGTATTCTGGAGATGCATCAGCTGAATATGCACTCACTTGGTAACACTCCTGCAACAGCACATGCCATGAGTCAGGACCCCAAAACTCCCAGACCATCACGGCCAGGACTTACTAATGGGTTATTAGAAGAGGACTGGGCATACTTTTAGGACCGATGGACGTCCTACACGACCAACATGTATCTGACTGGCAGCAACATATCAGCACAACTCCTGGAATGTTGTGAGGAGTCCCTCCGCAGAGACCTGCATCGCAACCTTGGGGGTGGACTTTCTGCATTGACTGAGTGCGATCTTATGAAAGAGATCCGACGTCTCAGTGTTAGAGAGACCACATGCATGGTCCACAGGATCCAGTTGGGTCATCTCGTCCCAGATGATGGTGAGTCTGTCCGTTACTTAGGTGCACGTGTCAAGGGCCATGCCTCCATATGTGGTTACACTGTGCGATGTCCAAGGCCAGGATGCCAGATAGAGGTCAGGTATGCTGGTGAAGTTGTTCGCGAACAAGTGACGAGGGGGCTGTTCAATGGGAATATCCAGCCGGATCTTCTCAGTCGTCCTGACAACAAAACCATGGACCTCGAGGCTGTATTGTCTTGTGTAGAGGCCAAGTAATCTGGCATACGGTCACATGGCCTGCTCCCTGATGCTGTATCAGGACTCCGTCCCAAGATGTCGCCGTTCCAGCGCCAGAAACGCCTTGGGACAATAGCCATTGATCCAAAGTCATGCACCTACCGTGGGAAGACCGGCCACGGGGCGCGAGTGAAAGCCGCCATCCGTGCTGGCAAGTGTCCGGCATGGATAAAGAAATGCGATACGTGTGGAAAGCCTGGTCACCTCAAATCCGTCTGGCGTTCTGGCTCACATGGCGTTCAGCGTTCACACCTTACCAAGTAGGTCAACGCTGGCATGGCAACGTCTGACTTTGGAGAGCACCGAATTCATGTCAATGTTCGCTATTGAGACCGAGAAGCGATCGGGCCGCAGAGGTATCCCGGACGATCACCTCCTATGGCATGATGCTGTGGGATTGATCCGTCGGCGTGCCCCTGCCCGGCCATGGGTGTCGCTCAGCGTCTCAGTGTCTGAGGACGCTTACGTCGATTTTCGCCTCCCGCTCCGACGACGTCACCTGAAGTCGGCAATGGAGGTCATATCATGCCCAGACACTGGAGCTCAGACTGCCGGCTCTGGTCCGTTCCTGTTGTCGCTCCTAGATATGCAGCAGAGTGACCTGCTTCCAGTTAGCCAGATCATCAGTACGGATGAGAGCAACGATATGAACCTTCTGGGAGGGGTGTTCATGGAGATCGCTGGGCATGACGAAGCGGACCATAGGCGTTCAACCAAGCAGCTGTGCTATATCGCGGAGGATTTCCCGGGTCTGTTTCTAAGCCGCCAGGCGTGTTCCCAACTGGGAATCATCTTCTCCTGACTTCCCGAATGTCGGGGAGTTCTCGAGGAGCGAAGAAAACGTGACTAGTGCTGCACCTGTACATTCGCCCCACGTCGACCAACCGAAATACTCGAACCCAAATGTCGGTGACGATCGGTGCGAGTGTCCCAAACGTGCGGAACCACCTACGGTGCCCTCTGCACTCCCATTCAGGCCGGTGCCCGGACAATCTCGCCAAACTTCAGCAGTGGATCCTAGACAGGTATGCCTCCAGCGCGTTCAATGTTTGCGAGCACCAGCAGCTGCCCCTCATGTACGGAGAACCATTGGAAATATTCGTGAATTCGAACGCCGAGCCAGTTGCAGTGTACTCCCCAATACGAGTCCCCATCCACTGGCAAGATGAAGTGAAACGTGGGCTATATCGGGACGTCCGGCTCAAAGTCCTTGAAGAAGTGCCACCGGGTACCCCCACAACTTGGTGCCACGGGATGGACGTCCGATAATTTGTCCGGCAGATACACCATGCATCACCGCCATTCCACCAGGCATCTTCCGTGCCAACCAACACGAAGAAAACCGTCTTGGATGCATGGAATGGATACCACAGCGTCGCACTGCACGAAAATGGCCTGGAATGCACCATCTTCATAATACCGCGGGGACGTTACCGCTATACGACTACACCCCAGGGTTATCTGGCGGCAGGAGATGGACGCACATATCGTTCTGATCTCATGACACGTGACATCCCGTGTAAGGTGAAGTGTGTCGACGACACCCTGCTCTAAGCAGACACGACCGAGCAGTGCTTCTTCCGAACTTCTGAACATCAGCCTTTGCAGCACTAAAAGGATCATCTTCAACCCAGCCAAAGTTCCAGTTCGCGCAAGACACAGTGGAGTTCGCTTGGTTCCAGGTAACACCAGCATCGGTCAGACCCAGCTACCGTCTGCTTGAAAGCACCCGAAACTTTCCAACATCGACCGACATCACTGGGATCCGCTCTTGATTCGGTCTCGCTCAACAGGTCAGCTACGCTGATGCCGTACGACCTGTGATGGAGCCCTTCCGCGGGCTTCTGAAACCACGAGTCACCTTCTATTTGGACGAACAACTGGATAGATTGTTCTGCGAATCGTAAGCCATGATCTTGCGTGCGGTGGAGAAGGGTATGCGTACGTTTCAAGCCGGACATCCAACTCGTCTAGCGAGAAACATTTCCAAGACCGGAATTTGGGTCTGTCTGACGCAAAAATTGTGTTTGTGCATCATACTCCCCTTACTGCTGTCCGGATGGCTGCCAGCTCGTACTGGCTGGCAGTCAGTTTACCTCCCCGGCAGAGTCGCGCCACGCCCCTAGCGAGGGGGAAACCCTGGCTGTGGCGGATGCTCTACATGAGACTCGCTACTTCATCCAAGGTTGTGACAACCTGATCATTGCGACTGACCACAAGACTCTGGTTAAGATCCTCGGTGACAGGCGTCTGGAAGATATTCCAAATCAAAGACTGCTGAAGCTGAAAGATAAAACCTTGCCCCATAGGTTCAAAATCATACACGTTCCTGGAAGACCACATGCGGGTCCTGATGCCATATCTACAACACCAGCTATCAGCACACTAGCGGGTCTACACCGTGTGGTATCTGACGAGGAACGTGACCGGTCCCTTCATCTGGAATAGCACGTGGGAGCGATTGTGGCCGCTGCGGCGAACGTTGTTAGGCCGGTGACACTGACACGTATCCGCGACGCAGTAGCAAAGGATCCCAAGATTCAACAATTGGTCAACAGATTCACCAAGGGATTCCCCGAGTCCAAAGAGCTGTTGGAACTGGAGCTGAGGGAGTTTTGTTTTCGCTTTAGAACCGGTCGGTCCGTGCATGATGGACTTCCTCTCTTTGAGGGTAGGATTCTGGTGCCACAGGTTCTGCGAAGTGAAATACTGGACGCTCTCCACTCTGCCCACCAAGGCACAGATGGCATGCATGCAAGAGCCCGATCCAGTGTTTGGTGGCCTGGTATCACGGGTGCCATCAAACAGAAGCGGGCTGGTTGCACCACCTGTAATCAAGTGGCGCCCTCCCACCTAGCAGCACCACCGACTGAGACACATCCGCCTGCGTATCCCTTTCACCAGATATGTGCAGATTACTTCAGCTTTAACGAATCCAGCTACTTTGTTGTTGTTTATTGGCATAGCGGATAGCTATCTATCTTCCACTGTGGCGTCAGTGGCGCGACGTCCAGGGCCGTCGTCAAGCATATCCGTTCAGTGTTCCACACCTTCGGAGTTCCAGACGAGCTGTCGTCGGACGACGGACCCCAATTTTAGGCATTCGAGACTACGCAGTTCCTGAAGAATTATGGTGTCCACTATCGGATCTCCTCCACCGCGTTCCCGCACTTAAGCCTCCGAGCGGAGCTCGCAGTCAAATCTGGAAAACGACTCATTCGGGACAATGCAGATGTGAATGAACGATTAGACAAGACAGAAACTAGACCTTTCTTGTCTGGTCGGAGGGAAGCCAAATAAGAAAAGAAGGCAAATAAGAGACTTCCTTCCGGTCACTCGGGACAAATTCACGCCAGCGACCGGCGTCATTGTCCAGACCTTACACCATGATCAGTATAGGGCTAAGTTGAATGGATCCGGCCGCGTAACTCTCAGAAATCGGCGTTTCCTCCATCGGATTCACCCCATTCTGGCCGACAGCCCCTGATCTCCGTGATCGCCGCCACTACCACCGACATCCATTCTTGACATTCCAGTGCCAGGAGTCAAAACTCCCGCCACATCGACGCCACTACGGACACTCCCGCAGCCTCCTTCCGTCCAACGTTCACCTGTGCCAGCGGAGCATGCATCGCCTGCACCTACAGCGGCGCTACCGGGGCAGAAGCCGTCGGCGGCCTCCTCAGCGGAATCCCAGATGGTGCCGATCCCGTCAGCGATGCCTCCAGTGACGCCTGCCACTCCATCACCCACGGTCCACCCGCCAGGGGTCCAGCCAGTCGCGCACGCACGGGATGGACCCGTACGGCTTCGGAGAGCTCCGAGGCGGCTTAGTCCCTTCATGAGTGGGAATACTCATGGTTACACGCACTGTTGAGTCCGAGCAGTGGCGTGTGCGAAGCGAAGTAGTGTAGTCTTGTACTTGTTTTTGTTTGTTTGTGTGCCAAGTCGCGTCTACGCTGTACGAACCTACAGCAGTGGCGTGTGCGAGCTGGTGTCACCTAGCTGGTGTCTGCGGTCTTCCTTTCCATACCGCGGTCTAGTCGTGTACTTTCGCGCTCCCCGTATCCATCGAGGCGCCGCCGCTGTGGTGGTGACCGCTGATGTGTCGGCCGGCCTCGTTGAGGGGGGGGGGGGGCAGCATTGGTATTCCACAATCCATTGGACTGACCTCTTTTGTTCCAGGTATAGAACTAATACATTGATAGCAAATGACTGAAGTCCATTACACTCTTCTAGAGACACACAATAATTGGTGACAGGGACTTCGTGAGATAAAGGTAAGTGAGATGGATAAACATAGCTGGTGAGTGGAGTCAGTGGCGGATCCAAAAGCCTGGTTTGGGGCTAGCAAATAACAAAATGTCACAATTTTGACAAACTTATCGGAATTGAACAGCTGGGTCACTGGGTAGAAAATATCAAAGTGCTCTTTTTATCATCTTGTACTTTGAAGAAACCCATTTCAGTCCAAAAATTCGGCAAAAATAGTTTTTTAGGATGAGGGCATCACCCTGTGTGTCTCCTATGTATCCGCCAGTGGGGAGGAGGCTTCGTATTATTGTTGGTGTTGCCAACAAGAAGATCCAGGAATGTCGGGAGCTTGGAGCGACTTTATGGGCCCCGATAGTTCTGTGGGCCCAACTGTGCTTAGCTGGGGCCGCGACGGACATTTTGTGACCCAAGCGTGATATCTTCTTCGCGATTTCGTGCGATTTTGGACGCGAATAAATTATAACCCCAGTGCGATTTGGAGCCCGCCCATGCACATTTTGGGAGCCCGGCGCGCTTTTTTATCGTGGCATGAGTTCTCTGGATTCCGTGCCGTTAGCTGGTGACACGACAGGGATTGTATGACTCCAGTGCGATTCTTAAGGGTCCAGCGCGATTTTCGGGCACCAGTGATAATTTTTGGAGCCCTGCTGTTTATTTTGGGTCCTCGACGACAATTTTTGGGGCGCCAATGCAGGTTTTGGTATCCAAGCGCGATTTTGGGATCACCGATGCGATTTTCTGGCCCAGCCAGAGGTTTCGGGTACCCTGTTTGGATAAGATGCTCTGATTGGAATGCTTGCGCGCCCAGACGGGATTTTTTTGCGCCAGTGCGATTTTTCACCATCCCACTGCATATTTTATCGGTCCCAATCCGGCGTTGTTTTGCTAGATTCTGCGGTATTTTTCTGGAGTCAAACGCCAATTTGTGGAACCCCGATGCAATCGTCTGGTCCGGAGTAAATATTTGTGGCCCCATTGTTTTTATTCTGGGCCCTGACTAGAATACTTGGATGTCCTGGCGAGAATTGTTGAGGCCCAGTGCAAATTTTCGAGGCCCAACTGTATGTATTCAAGGCCTTCAACTATATTTTTTTTTTTTGGGGGGGGGGGGGCAACGACGAGAATGCCTTGGGCCCCAACGCGATCTTTCTTGGCCACGCCATATTTCGTTGGGCCCTCGACGTGAATACATGGACGCGACACATATTTTGCGACCTCGTGGGAACTTTTCCGAATACCGACGCAATTTTTTTGGAGCCCACCTCCTTTCAGGTACCCCCAACCCCGGTTGTTACTTGTCCCCAGCGGGTACATGGAGCTAAATTTGGGCTCGTGAAGCGTGCCGAAATGGTGCATTTATAGCACGACGGGGCCTAGATCCCTTCTACAGAGGTGGAAAAATGGTCGCAAATTCCACCAACGAAATTTTTCGCCATAACTTTTCCACCACTTCAATGATAGTGTCCAGTGAAGTTCTTTGTTTCAGCCAAGTTTAGTTCCATGTTTTGCAGTATTTTTGCAGGGTTTTTATTTTAGGCAAAAAACGTTTTTACCACCGTGGAGAACTGATCTCTTCCGCCCGCATTTCGGGATACAAAGACAAAACATGCTGCAAACCGTATCTTTATATTTGCGAATTCATGAAACACGAGCCACTACATGGTGTCAAAACTCAGCACCAACTTCGTTGTTGGTCTCAACAACCAACGAGTTAAAACTAAGTGCGCTAATAGGCTAACCAGACGGCAGCGGAGCAAACAGGCGATAATAATAATAATAATTATTATTGTGTCATTTAACGACGCTTTCAACTGCTATGGTCATTTCGCGTCGGCAACTATAACGCCGTGCCCGCGAGTGGAGAAGTCCATTGGCCGACAGAGCGGCTCGAACCCTTGTTATGCGAGACCGACGCTCTAACCAACTGAGCTATCCTTTTCCCGCAAACAGGCGGTCGTAACTGACTGGCTCTATCGGCTTACCTCGGGGGAAGGATAGATCAGTTGGTAAATGCGTCTGTCTCACACGGCAAAGGTCGTGGGTTCGACCCGCGCTGCCGACCGATGAGCTTCTCCCCTCGCGGCGCGGACACGGCGTCACAGATACCGACGCGAAATAACTATAGGAGTTAAAGAACAAATTATTACTAATTATTATTATTTGTCCTGGCTCGGATCGGATCGATGCATGGCTTGATCGGCAATTGGGAACAGAGAAGAACTGCTCGCGTACATTTAACTGGAACGTTAGCTTCTTCAAATAGTCACAGATGCGCTGCTAAACTGGACCAAAAGAACACGGTTGACATTTTTGACGGTGTTATTCGCAAGAACTAACTAGTACAGACTTCCAAACCCCGACGCAAGCTTGGTCACTTCCTTGCACGCACGCACGCACACGTCTGGAACTCTTATTGGAAGACACCTGATCTGCGGCACACTTTTGAACTGTGGCGTCTGATCACAGTGCCCTGTATCTCTGTCTCTGTCTCTGTCCTGAACTGACTGCCTGATGAAATTGTTATTAAATTTGCGTTGTACTGCCTGAATTAAGGCCTTAGCATGATGAACATCTGGCCCGTTCCAGCGTATCATAAGCTCGTATTCAGCGTTTCGGTGGTTCAGCTGCCGATGAGCGCCAAATATGTCCCCCACCACACTCCCCATGCTCTCAACGACAGATTCTGGCGGGCTTAACAGCCATAGCCTTATGACCAAGTGAGCGTACTGCTCCAACGCGTGGCTCTAGGCCGACTCCATTTGCAGGCCTCGCAGAAGCTGCTGGTTGCGCATGCCGGATGGCCGGCTGAACAGACACATGTAGGCTGCCTTGGCAACCTCCCTCTCCACTGCTGCAGTCGGCAGTATGAAACGCTGACTGACGAGCTTTGCAATGCTGTCGTGAACGATCTCAAGGCATTCGACATGCCTCATCTGCTGAAGAGCCTTCAAATCACTGACGACCTTTATGTCAGTCACAGAATATGCAGCTTGCCGTTCACGGCACCTTTCCTGTTGCCCCTGGCGTCCAGTCCGCGGCCGCGCTCTGTCGCCTTGTCATGAAGAGTGGTGGTGAATCGAGGCACCGCTGGAAGCTGGAAAGCGGAGTCATCCAGGTTAGAGTTACTGCGCAACCAATTGATGATCCCGTGATCACGAACCATTCGTATCGTGTTTCGCCTGTTTCCGACATTCCGACCTAAACACAACTTAACGCAATCTCACACGAAGACGCGCCATTAAAAATCGGGCAAAACAATATGGCCACAATATGCAAGATGATAATATACAAAGGTGAAAAGATAGAATATCCACAAGCAGCAACATCAATTAATAGGTACATAGTATTTAGTAAACAAAGCCTTGAAGCAAAATAAAAGGAATCCGACCCAACGAGAGATAACGGATAAACGAAGCACAATAGCCATTCAAACGTGCAACGTGCAACACACGTAACAGCTGCAGCAGAATAAAATCATAAAAGGAACGACTGGAGATGATGCAACGGGAAGGGATGCGGAATTGTACTGTCACTAAAACATATGCTGCTTCCTCTTTCCATCACCTGAATTTGCAAAACAATATATATACATATATATTTTTTTAAAGTTTAATCCAAATTGTTGCTGGGGTGGCTTGAGGAACCAGGGTTCTATTGCTAAGGAGATCTTGTTGCGTGAACCCTGGCCCCACCACCCGATCCATGAACTCCAGTTCAACGGCAGAATTTAGACCGAAAGTTTAACGTACCGCCAATGCACCGACACGGCCGCCCGGTAGCTCGTCCCCGGCCTGATCTGGCGGCCAGCTGCCAACTGACACTCCCGGCCGGGGGCTAAATGCGAGCGCGCGAAGCGACTGGAACCCTGTGTTGGCAGTACAGGGGAGACCAGTGCATGCCAGTGCTCTAACCAACTGAGCTATTGGAGCGGCAAATATACATATATATATATATATATATATATATATATATATATGTGTGTGTGTGTGTGTGTGTGTGTGTGTGTGTGTGTGTGTGTGTGTGTGTGTGTGTGTGTGTGTGTGTGCGTGCATAGATTGCATATTATATGTATGTGCATCTACACAGACTTTATATGGGGAGGCGAAGCAAGAACAAAATATAATACTAAACTGACCTGGTCGTAGGCGGTGGCAGGAAATAATGACAGCATGGGCCAGCGCTCCGCCATTAGCTCTGTGTCCTCGCTCTCCAAAGCGTCCTGCATCTCAGCGATCTTGCACACCATGTTGTCAAACATGCGCTGTCGTTCCCAAGGCAGGAGCTGAAGATTTTGAAGCGACTTACTACCCTCAGCGAGCACGTCATACAGGTCACAAAGGGCTGCCAGCTGAGTGGTAAACTTCGGATCTGAAAAACCAGTGAGGAATTTCGGTAGGGGATGAGTAGTGGGGACAGTTATAGACTGAAGCGTCGTTAACAAGACATGGCCAGGGTGCAAGTTGTGGAATTACATGCTTCCATCGCAAAGCTGTACTTCGCAATAAAAAGGAAAATAATATGCATTGCTCTATTTAACTTTAGTTATACTCCTGTGCCATTATAACTGTAAAAGGTAATGCTAAGCTAAACCACAGCCTATACCTGCGCAATATATCCATTAGCACGTGTTCTGGTGGTAGTGAATGTGACACCACAACCGAGCAAAGCTTTTTCATGAATAACTCTGGAACGCTACGGCGCCGACTCTCCACGTTTGGCTATACTCCTCGCAATTGGTCGGCGGATATTTTGGTATGCAATTGATAGAAATGGCGTTGAGTGTCATTGGGCGAGATCGGATCAGTCAGGCCGTGATTCCCAAAAGAAATAATTTTAGTGAAGATTTCAGTCACGTGCTAGGAATGTATTCCAACCAGCCCTTGATTTGTGGAAGCGGAAGCATTGCGGAAGAGGATACTCAACTTCGCTGAAAAGTACGTTGACATTATGGTTTTGCTTGCCTCAAGACAATCTTAGGCTACTTGTCCCAAACGCAGTTTTTCCGCAATAACTTCCCCCATTCGCCCAAGCATGCTGCGATTTGCCGTATTTAACCGGGCGCGTGTATAAAAGACAAACAGAAACTGGAGAATAGCAATATGTTAATCACCAGTCATTTGCCACATGATAATTTAGCCAAAAAAATTGTGTCTGGATATTGTGAATGTCCATGTGTCTAGACACGTGCAACACCTCCCAGGAATATTCATATTCTGAACTAAGCTCGCAGCAGTCTGAGATCTCGCTGTTCACTGTCATTCGCCTCTCCTGTTCTGATGCGCTGCTGCAGGACATCCACTATCGTATCCACATTGCGGAGGAACATTTGCAAAGTGTTTGAGGCATATGGCGCGAACCGCGTGCCAGACCAGAGCTTGGGCCGCAGTACCGTCTCGCCACGCTCTTTTCCGGCGCTCAGCAGGGTTTCCAAGCCTTTACCGATGGTGTAGCGCTTGGTGATTCTGATCATGGACGAGATGGCCTGGCCCACCCATTCGCGAACTGTCGGAACGCTGCGCGTCTTCGTCCGCCAAGTTTAGCAAATGAGCGCCGTCCCAGAGCACTACCACAGACGGAGCTGTCTGGAATCGGAAATCGCTAGCACCCGTTTTATGGAGCAACTTTTCTGGCACTTTGTTGTGATAGTATTGGCCATCCGTGCACACTGCTGCCAGCTTGTCAGGGTGGGTTACACCCACGTTCGCCAGGGATCGACACAGTTCTTCTGCTAGTCCATTGCCACTGTGATCTTGAACCACTGGTGCAGCGATAACAAACGACTGTATCATGCTGTCCGCCTGCGCTTCGGTGGCCACAGCCACCACGGCGGTGATGTCGATAGTCCGCTTCGCCACAGTAACCTTGTCTGCGTACATCGAGATGCAGGGCTGGCGTGCGATATACTTCTGTAACATGCTGCTCATGGTAGAGGAGAACTGCAAGCGCATGGTCGGTACAAACATGCTGAAGTGGTTGAGGCTGCCCACCTGCGTGCCTTTTTTGGTGCTGCAGAACGACCAAGTCCTCAAACGATGTCCGCGACAGAGAGCGCTTCAGCACGTAATACCCTGTCTGAAGAACATGGCGCTCAGCATCCTTGTTTGTCGCAAACCGGCCCTTCCCCAGTTGTTCTGCTGTTTACTTGGAAGTCATAGCCGGTGATGCAGGTCACAGAAGTGGATCTTGGCCGAGACTCTCAGAAGTCGGAACTGCTTTGGCAGCACTTGCCCCTCCTTGAAGGTCTCCTCAAAACCGAAGTCATATTTGAAGACCCCTCTCGTGCTTGTATCGGCCGCAGAGCAGGACACAGGTACGCAGATAGAGCAGTATAGCAGGCCAACTTCTGGAGAAGCGGTAAGATGGTGGCTGGTTGCCACTTCCAGAGTGGCGACGCTTCTGCCAGATCGCAGCAGCGTTCTCGCAGTTTCAGAACCTCTATTCTCTTCATTTTGTCCCTTCATACTGCCATTCATGCATATGCTTAAAAGAATCTTAATGAGCTGGTCGTGTTTTGACCCGTTCCGTTTCACACGCGAGTCGACATCCTTCACCTTTGATAGCAGTGCGTTGGTATCACTTGTGGCACCAGGTTCAGGACGGACGTCTTGTGCTGAGTCGCCAGCAATGGGATCGACAGCTACATCAGCTTCCGAACGACCAGCACCGCCAGAGGTAGACGAGGACGGGACACGATCCATATTTTGCTCACTACAGGGTCCGGTTCTCCTCCAGCCTGCAGAGGCTCCGCATCGGTCTGAAAGAGGTGACAACGGTAAATGCGCATGAATGCAAATACGTATTTTGAACCAAATCCAGAACGATTTCCGCTGTTTTTCTAGAAAAAAAAAACAGAGCGGAAAAGCGAGCAAAAGCATTGGACTTGGCTAGAAACTATAATGGAGATAGCAAAGGTTCTTTAGTTTTTACAAGCTGAGTAAAGTTTCTAGCACAGTGGGTCCACTGGAGGTGAATGGCATTGTATTAAGTGAGGATGTTGAGATCATTGAGGAGTTGAGGAAGCAGTTTAAATCATCGTTTACGGTGGAAGATATAACCAATCTGTCAACCGTAGATTATGGATCAATGACAGGGGATAGGTAAATGATGTTGACTTGATTGATAGTGATGTTGTTCTCAATCATATTAGGAAAATAAAACGAAACAAGGCAGTAGGACCTGATGAAATGTATGCTAGGCTACTGCGTGAAGCTAAAAATGAACTGACAATTTCACTTAGCATAATATCTTATAGATTAGTTTCACAAAGTGAAATTCCAGGAGACTGGAAGAGGGCAAACGTAGTTCACATTTTCAAGAAAGGCGAAGAAGGGGAAAGTTGAAAACTACAGACCTGTAGGCCTCACATCCTTAGTCTGCAAGGTACTTGAATCAATTATCAAGGATATAATAGTTTTTTTTTGGGAGTGGCATAATGAATAGACCATGTCCTTGGTCAGAGATCTTTGCTGTTATTGGTTGTGGAGATCTACCTAGATCTGAATGAGCTGAGGAATTTTTGTAAGCGCTTTCTGGAGATAAGTCTAGTAAGTGGGCGTGATTGAAGTGACTTAGGGTCCAATAAGTTTATATACTTTTAGGGGAAGGCATCCATAACCGCATATTTTAGCATCACGCCTAAGGTGGTGTGGTATATGAATGGCCTCAAAATAGATACTGACTAAATATGCGCACCAAGGAGGCACAGTGTGTAAGTCCAAGAAACATAAACTGGAACATAAAATTTACACGGCTATTGCTACGGTTGGGACTTGGAAGTGGCCCCCTCCCTGATCATTAAAAACAAAATATATGAACCCCTGGAGAGGTAGTGTCTATGACATGATGAGGTTTCTATGGCGATGGCCTTTGGCACTGAGCCCAACTTCGGGCATTGCTTTATTGAGTCCAAACCATGAATCATGATCATGGATGTGACCTTCATAAATGCGGAAAGAAGGCTTCCTGTTGACTGTACTGTCCATATATTTGTACTGAGCTACCAAGCTTTGTAGTATTTTGCATGGATGCAGATGTGGATTCAGTCCATGGATTTGCCATCAGTCAGTAGATATGTAATTGTCTACAGATGACATAAAGACATTGATTGATTGATTATTTGGGTTTATGGGTGCATCAACTGATACTGGTTATAAAGACATAAAGACATAACAGATTACTGCAACTATGAGCCGCAGGGGCCCTTTTTGGTTGCACTCGGTACACTCAACCAGTTGCCCACCAAATCAGTTGACGAGCCCTCCCTGGAATACTGAAAAGCAAGCCTTCTATTCTTATAATGAGTGTCTATGCTGTTTTTTTACAGATGTTGAATGTGTTGCTACTAACAATAGTTTCTGGCAGCTGGCTCCAGTGTTCTACTACCCTGTTGGTGAAGAATGGCTGTCTTAACCTCGTCCTGCTGTGGTTAACTTTAATTTTGAATTGATGACTTCTAATTGCATCATTTCTGTAAAATTGAAACATTTCCCAAGGTATCCCTTCTCCAGACCATGGACAAATTCAAAGACCTTTATGAGATCTCCTCTCGGCCTTCTATATATAAGTGAAAACATATTCGACGACCTTCACGTCGCGGAGGTCGTCGATGAGTTGATGGACAGTTTTCAGCAACTTGGTGCTCGAATGTCGGTAAAAATGCACTTCCTTAGGTCCCATCTAGATTATTTCCAACATAACTGTGGAGATTACAGTGAAGAGCAGGGAGAACGCTTCCACAAAGACATACGGGTGATGGAAGAACGCTACCAAGGTCGGTGGGATGTGAACTTTCTGGCGGACTGTTGTTGGTGTCTGAAGAGGGATGTCCCATCTGCTCAACACAGTCGGAAGTCCCTGAAAATGCCATTTATTTCGCAGCTTGGGATGCGCTCTGAATACACTTATGGTCCATCTGTTTGGAGTGTATACATATATATATATATATGGCCAAAGACCTATATATATATATATATATATGTGTGTGTGTGTGTGTGTGTGTGTGTGTGTGTGTGTGTGTGTGTGTGTGTGTGTGTGTGTGTGTGTGTGTGTGTGTGTGTGTGTGGGCATCAGAACATCGCGCATTCGATTTGAATGACAATTTCAGACACAAATCTTTGAATTGAGTGCAAAAATGACAGGGTTAACTATCTATAAAAGTAAAAAGTAGTTGAATGATGATTTTATGCCGGCTATTTATTCGATAATGTGGAGCATATCCTTTGTGATGTGAAAACACAAATTCTGGAATTGAGTGCAAAGGTTAAACCTTCCTGGAAGTTATTAAGAAATGTAGCTTGCTCGATGTGTAGTGCATTTCATAATAAAATGCACTACACATCATAAGAGAGCTTGTGCCAATGTTGTTTACGTTTGACCATTGGGAATCACCTGCACCTTCTAGAAACTAGAATATAACATTAATCAGACCTTCTTTCAGAAACCCACCACCAGAGGCGCCACCGGTATTATTGTCCGCTCATGGCGCCTAACGAAATAGTAGAGCTAATCTTAAGAGTGGTTAAGAGTGGTGGTCATAGCCCCTCTTAACCTCTTAACCTCTTGATTAAGAGGGTATGCGTGACCACCACACTCAATGCTCCCCTAAACCCCATGCTAATGTGTTTTCATGTGTTGCATGTATGCCTAGGATAGGTTAGGGAAGATTATGTGACATCTTTTCTATGTTTTGAGCATTACTTTTTGTGGTGCATAACATCCATATCTCTTGTCAATGCACTTTACATAGTACATTCCAGCAGTTGTCTGTCAAGACAAATTGTTGTAATCGGTTCAGGAGGTTCGTTTCTGTACAGGTGGTGCAGGGTTTGAATCTCAGTGGCTTCAGTTATAACTATTGCCCCGAGCATTCTCAGTGCCTTCCTCCTGGCTTCCTTGGTCTGTTCTGATGCCCCCAGTTTTTGTGTTCAGAATAACACCTAAATGCTTCTCCTGTTGAGTCACTGATGACACTTGGCCACCCATGAAGTGTGGTTATGTAACACCTATTGACATAAAGACATAACAGATGAGTGCAACTATGAACCACAGGAGCCCTTCTTGGTTCCACTGTGTGGAAACAATGCACTAGTTATCCATTAATTAGCCCTCCCTGGAATACTGATAATTGTATGATAAGATTAAAATGATTTTAATAAAGAAGCATCGACCACCATAACTTTTGTGGAGCAGTGTTTTAAATATTTTAGCTGGCTCAATGCTGAATGCTGCTGGACAAATGCTTGCTGAACAAATGCTAAATGCTGCTGCTGACATGTTGAAGTTTTCACCCCATTGAAAGCACTGACATTTTGCCTCCAGGCATAGATGATGGATCATACTCTAGCTACTATTTTCTACTGTTCTCCAGCATTTTTTAAGGGGCCATTTTTTATTTTCCGACTCTATGGTCAGGAATACCTTCTTTATTCTAACTCCCGGTTAGTGAACCACTTTTCCCACATTGGTTAGCTAGTTAGCAGTCAGCTGACACAAGTTGTTGGCGTCAGAAAAGCTAGAGGGGAACGCTCAACAATTACTGTCATTTGTTTCCTGGAAAGCATTTATCATATTCCATTCAGCTGCACTGGCATGCTGTCATATGACTTACCCATTCCACAGGAGCATAGCTTGTAAACCTCGCTCCCGGCTCAAAGCCATAATTTTTTACTCTGGCGTTTTGAAAACCTCCATGCCTCCTCTTGTTGTGTATCCTAAACCTGTCGGGCCTGCCATTAAAGGTACATCCCGGATATCCACAACGCACCTTCTGTTCAGAAGGGGAAGGCTTCTCCCCAGCTCTCTTCCGCTTCGGCATAATGTGATGGTCCCACCCTGTTCTCACAGCACCTTCACAAAAACCTTCAAATTTCCAGAACCGTCAACTCGGAAGAACCGTGGTCAACTCTTCAAGGTCTTAAACCAAAGCCGGGTTCAGATCCAATTGTTGGTGGTTCCCTACATCATCTGGTTTAATTCTCAATATATTTATTTTTAATCTAGACGGCGTGATATATCTTCGGTTGTAATATGCATGTTCTTTATAATGATGCATACCGTCAGAATAGAGTGGCTCACTAGTGACATCTTTTGGGAAACCGCCGCAGGTGATAGATGAAACCGTGAAAACGCACCTAACCGGAAATTACTCGTGAGAAAGAGATGCAAAATAAACGAGGGAAGCAATGAGCGCGAGCTGCAGAAAAAATGTACTGTTGTGAATAGCCACCTTACAAATAACATGAAGCTGTACCTGATATAAATTTGTTTTATAATACAACCCTGCATTCATTTTTCCTATTTTTATCATAATCGCTGGCCCACCGTCATTGGCAGTGTTTCGCCTCTACATTTTGAAGTTATGGCTTTAAACAAATGAATGGAAATGTCGTTTTCACGACTTACCAGAAACGCAAAAAATCATGTGCATCCGGCCGGCACACAGTTTTGACATTCTAGCGTATCTGTGTCGGTCAAAAGGCTTCCCACCAATTTCCACCATAGGCTATTTCCGGTGGAAAGTTGTCGCTGCCGAAGATTTTTGTACGACGTCAAGGAACTCCTTTACATGGGAAAAAAACTTCATGCGTGTCTTGGGGGGGGGGGATGGATGGGGAGCAAATTGCAATTAATTTTTGGGGATTCATCTCATGTCGAAAAATTCGACGGGTTTTACTTTTTCGAAAAATCGTAAATAATATTTTTTTTCCTAACCTCGAATCAAACCAGCAGTTTGTTCGTTCCTAGTCTCCGGGGACGAGTTTCCACCACGGAGGAATGGCCCGCAGTGGTAAATTTCCACCGTCGTACGTTGTGGTGTTGGTACTTTTTTCACCTCTGCCCTTCTAGCCCTTGCCTCTGGTTGCGCTACTGTTTGCATGCATTGATTTTCAGTACACACATGGTGTGTAATGATTGTAGGTGGTTAGATGCATATCCGGGAAATAGACGAACAAATCATGATTACTGTCACTGCGGTTTTTACATAATCGAATATTACATAGCTGCTGCACTGTTGTTTTGTTCCTTGAAATTGACCCACAAACTTCCGAGCTATACACTTTTTTAAATAAATAAGGTCGACCCGACACGAACTTGACCTTTCTGTCCCTCCCTTCATTTGACCAGGTGATATCTGCAAAGCTCCCCGCGCAACAGATGCGCCTGTAGCACATGCGAATGACACATATGAATTAAAGCCTGGCCTCCCATTGCAGACCACGATGGTGAATTCATCCGCTTATTCACCGCCAAGGTCATCCATTTGCATTTGGCCAAACGTTGCGCCGTGCCTGCTTCCGCTCATGCTCAGTGGTGTGCGACGACGTAGGTTTGCTGGTGGTGACCGGAAGCGCGGCCGCTCTGGCGGCGGCAGCGTGAACTGTGCCAGCGCTGCGGGAAAGCGTTGTTGGTGTGCGCGTGCGATGGCCTGAGTGTCCCTCTGTGGCGGGTCTCCCGGGGCCATCCGGAGGTGACTTCGGGTCACCTTTGCGGCGGAACGGTTGGTCTGATTCGGGACACGATGGCGCACGTTTGTGGGTGCGGTGCTGTCCGGTAGTAACCACGCTCTCTCACGTTGGAGTTTGTACCGTCTAATACAGGAATTGAAGAGTATGAGACGTGTGCAGCAAGCGAGCCGTAACTCGGAGCCTCGCAAGACGGAGGTTACACGCTTACATATAAACAAACACCAGTGTTTGCTCACGTGTCTGATGCTTGAAATTACCGCTAAGCAATCTCATTTCTCGTTTAGATGGTTAAAAAAGAGTAGCAATGACAGACATTTCAACTCTCATCTGGACTGCACTTTACCTTGACCTGCGATCTGGTGTAGCATACTTGACATCGGGTGCCTCGTTATGCATCATGCTTTTTCTTGCTTAAGACTGCAATCACTCGCACCATGAAATACACCTTAAATACAATACGTTGCCGGGAGTGTCTAATACTTTCAAGGCCTGTGGTTTGTAAGTCCATGCTATCGAACATTCGTCACCTTTGGCCTTGGAGTAGAGTGGCTTCACCTACCTTAAGATGATAACTGCCAGAGGAATTGCTCCGCAGTCTAAGACTGTCCCAGCTGTAATCGACGTTTTCTTCGTCGCTAATATGTGAGTAGTTTAGGCCCTATGCTCACGCCCTCTGTCTTGAACAAAGTGTATCCTATTGCAGTCGATGCCTTGGCCCGGTACTGTATCTACACAACGCTGCTTTAGAAGTTGAATTTGGCTATCGTCATACCTCCATAAAGTAGACCTTCGTCACTGCGGTCTGCTGAGACCAGCAGCGCAGTCAGGGTTTTCGTAAGGAAGGCCTGATCCCCTCCCCCAAGTACCATGAAACATCCAATGTTGTTGGCGCACCAAACTTTTTTTGTCTTTATGTGGTGTAAATCCCAAAATGTGTTTAATTTGACGTATTTCTGGTTGCTAGGGGAGGGGTGGCGGCCCCTCTATCGCTTGCGCCTATGGCTGGGACCTCTGTGGTAGCTTTTGTAATATACGCGTGAAGTACCAGCTGCGGAATGATGTCATTATGTAGCTATATAATCAGGTAGTCCCTGCCCATACCCTCTGTCTGCACTAGAGCAAAATATCGCAGCCCCGTGTCTACAGCGGCCATCCCTGTTAGCATGGCCCTATACCTCGTTATAGGCTTACACGTACCAGTAATCTAATGCCGTTCTTTTAGAGATTGCTTCAACCTACCTCGCCAGATACAGCAAGACGGTGGACACCACTGAGATCCATCGAGCTCACCGGCGCTTTCAGATCTCGACGCATGTTAATATACGTCATTCGTATCGCCCCCTGATCTCGCTGACAGGCCGTTCAGAATCCCAGTGGCTTGCTGTGAGATCTCAGAATGGCTGAAGTACCTAACAGGGGGACTGACATAATTGTTTTCCCCTGGATGCGTCGGGGACGAGTGGTCTAGGGGTAGGTTGCTTGTCTCACAATCGAAAGGCTGCAGGTTCGAGTTTCACCTGTCGCTGCTTTTCACCCGCGACCAATCGGCATGAGAGATTGGCGACGCCACATGACTTAACGGTCGCTGTGTCGTAAAACCAATGGCCAACCAACAACCCTAGAGGCGTCACCGAGTAGTACCTTTCGAACTGAGAGCTACTTGGCATGTGCTGTACAACCTCAACTCATCTTGTCTTAATGCAGTGCAACTTGTGCGCTTCAGCTTCAGTAGGTGAACTCTTGTGTGCGCTTCAGCTTCAGTAGGTTTCGGAAAATTACTGAGTGGGTACAAAACATGAAGGCAATGGTCGGGCCCAATTGGATCCTGGGGCTTGTCATACACGGTTCCATTTGAAACTGAAATTATTGTGAGGGCGAAGTCAACATTCAGGAGGGGTGGGTGGGTGGTAAACACCCTCTGAAAGCACACAAAGCTATGCCCCTGAGCTTTAGGGAAAACGAATATTGCTTAGGCAGTCATAGAGTTTTGGAGTTTGGGAAAAATGTGGATATAGAAACCATGATATATGGGATCATATAGATTTGGATATACCTTTCCCAGGCCCATCACTATTTCTGATAGTGATCAGTTTGGATCATCAACAGTAAGTGCATTTATTACAAATTTGTACACAAAACACTGTTATCAACGATTATTTCTGGAAATCATTTATATTCACGTTTGTACAGCTGCCTAGAACAGTGCTCCCAGCACCAAACTCTCTGATAAAATATGTCTCATTATAGCAAATAATAACGATCAATGTGACCCGAGCTGATGCAAACTGTTGTGTGTCGAGCGCGTTTGGTGGATAGATAACAGTATTGCTCTGGCGGTCTCTGTGCAACCGGTGCCAGTTCGGTGCCAATAAATATAAAACTAGACACGAAACTAGCCGCATTGCACAGGCTGGACATGCGAGCGATCACAGCTCGCTGGACCAGGGGCGTCTCGGACGAGTGGACCGAGCGAGGCCGCTCTATGCCTTCACTACACCTGTGTGGCCAGCGCCCGGCCCATTCTCACTGGGACCGCTTGTGGCGGCCTTCGACAGCCGCGCGCTGCCGACAACCGCCGTGTCTGCACTGGGAGAAGCCGCCGCAGCCTCGGACGAGTCGCCGTTCGTCACCGACCCGGCTCCGTCGCCGGACAGGCTGCCAAAACCGCCACCAGGCGGCAGTGCTGCTCCTCTGCCAGGTGGCACCACTGACAGAACGGCAGACGGCGCTGCTGCTCCGTCATCGGACGGCGCCGCCGCTGCGTCGTGTGGCGCTGCTGTCTGACTGGTGGACGGCGTGCACGCGGCTGGCGCGTCTCTGGCGGACGGCGGTGACGTCACACACCGTACCGAGCTCTCCAGCCGATGGAGGAAGCCGTGGTTGTCCAGCTCGGTGCGGAAGAAGAAGCGCTGGCGGCACTGGCGGCAGTCGAACGGCTTCACCTCGATGCCGTGGCCGACCATGTGCTTCTGCAGGCCGGCGGCGGCCGTGAACACGGCGCTGCAGATGTAACAGCTGTAGCTGCTGCAGCCCTCGAAGTTGTGCTCGATGAGGTGTACTTGCAGCTTGAGCGGCGTGTCGAAGTTCACCTGGCACAGGTTGCACGAATGGCTGGCGTTCTCGCGCAGGTGCGTGGCGATGTGGTCTCGCATCCGGTCGCGCTCCGTGTACGTCCGCTGGCACATGAGGCACTGGAAGAGCTCGCGGCGCGGCGGCGCGCGGCCGCCGCACGTGTGCGCCGCCTCGTCGGCGCCGCTCTCGAACTTGACGGCGCAGCTGGCGCAGCGGCCGGCGGCCGGCTCGCTGGGCGGCGTGCCGGCAGCCGCGGCGGCCACGGTGGTGCGCAGGTGGAACTCGGCGTGGATGCCCACCTCGACGTCAGACACGAGCGTCTGCTGGCAGATGACGCACGCCACCGGGAAGTTGGGCGCGCTGTGCTGCTTCATGTGCTGCTGGTAGGCGGCGACCGAGCGCACGGTGCCCTTGCACACGGCGCACGTGTCGCTGTACACCACCTTGCAGTGCACCAGCTTGTGCTCGGCCAGCGTGCGCACGCTCGGCTGCACGTCGTCGCAGATGTTGCACTTGTGGCGCACCGGCGGGTAGGACGGGTTCAGCTCGACGTCGATGCTGGTGGGCGGCAGGCCGGCGAACTTGAGCGGCGGCGCGGCGGCCGTCAGCTGGTCGGCCGCCGGCCGCTTCTTGGCCGGAGCGCAACGCGTCTCGCCGTTGACCTTGAGCTGGTCGGCGTGCGCCGTCTGCACGTGCCGGTCCAGCTGGAACTCCACGTGGAACGCGTCGCTGCACAGCTTGCAGCGGAACGTGCGTTGGTGGCCCTGCACGTGCTGCTTGTGCGCCGACAGCTGGTCGAAGTGCAGGCCGCACAGCAGGCACGGGTACGACTTGGCGGCGCTCATGTGCACGCTGCGCAGGTGGCGCTGGAACTGCGGCTCGCCGGCGAACTCGTCGCCGCACGCCGAGCACGCGTGTGTGCGCACCTCGTCGCTGTGCGCCACGGCGAAGTGCACCTGCACGTCGACGCGTGTGTCGAACGTCGTGTGGCAGATGGTGCACCGGTAGAGGGTCTGCGCGTGCCGGTCGGTCAGGTGCTTCTGTAGCTCGTCAGCCGTGCGGTAGGAGCGCTGACAGCGCTGACACGCGTACTTGACGCTAGTCACCTGGAGGTGGGCGGCTAGGTGCGCCTGTAGCGGCTCGGAGGCGGCGAACTGTTGGCCGCACTGGTCGCACGTCAGCGGCGGCGGCGCCGCGCCGTCCAGATGCGCCGTCTGGAAGTGCAGCCGGTACGCCTCGAACTCGGCGAACGGCTGTCCGCAGAGACTGCAGATGAGCGGCGAGTCGGCGCCGTCCGCCGCTGCGCCCACCGCCGCCGCTGCCGCCGCCGGCAGCTCGCCGTTGCCGCGCGCGCGCTTCCGGCTCAAGTCGGTGGGTTGGTCGGACGGCCGCTTGGCGGCGCTGCTGTCGGTGGCGACGGCAGCGGCGGAGTGCGCCGACTGGATGTGCTTGATGAGCGCGGCTGCGTCCGGCACGGGCGCGGTGCACAGCATGCAGGTGAGCGGCTTGGTCGCCGCGTCCCGACCGTCTGCGCCCGACGGTGGCGACACCAGGTGGATAGGCGACAGCGGGGCCTTCATGGAGGCCATCGGCATGCTGTACCCCAGCAGCGGGCCGTCCACGCCCATCATCAAAGGCACTGCGAACACAAGCCACAGCTGTCAGCCACACAAGACTGGCTGCACACGGATCAGTTTTGTTCCACCGAGGGCCGATTTTGTAGCCTTCCGGACACATAGATTTTGTATGTGCAAGACATCAAATGCATGTCTACTAGCTGCCATAAGCACTAGGGTAGGATCGTCGTGCACAATTACGTCCTCACGTTCTCTAAAAGTAGCAAGTCGTTCCTCTGTGGCAAGTCACGCTGCACGAAAAATGAAGTTTTCACTTCACCATCTGGAGGAGTTAGAGATGAGTGGGACATTGTGGCAGACGTGCGGCTACAACAAAACAAACCATCATTATTTCTATGAGAATCTAGCACTTTCATAATCCGTCAGGTCAACGATATTATTCAAATAAATAGCGCGCCGGCTAGAGAAGAGCATATCGTGTGCCTGACAACCTGGTGACCAGATGTCTCTCACCAACAACTTCGCACCTGAATCTTGAACGCCCGAGAATCGCGTGCACCTGTCACATCGGCCGGGTGGGAGGGGGGGGGCTGTCGGCCGACTCACTGTGCAGCGTCTGTATGTGGTAGGTGAGCGCCTCGACGTTGCTGAAGTGGCTGGGCCGGTCGCAGTAGGGGCACGACCACTGGTCCCAGCCGGGCTGCGGCAGCGCCCCCTGCAGGGCAGGTGCTGCGAACGGCGCCGTCTCGGCCGCAGGACTGGGCGCCGAGCCGGGCTTGACTGGGCGCGAGGTGGCGCTGTGTGCCGCCCGCACGTGCTCCTGGCGTAGCGACAGTCGACGTCAGACTGGCACAGGCATCCGGACAGGTGGATTGACACGTCACCATGTCACGTCACCTGCGTGCGGGCTGAAGTGTACGGCTGGTTTGAGAGAAGAGCCGATCAGAAGTTGGGCGGGTGTTACCATCCCTCGGCCTGTCCTGTACGTACGTTTACATTATGGATGATGCGAGCATATCAGCTACCTATTTCAGAGGAAGGTACATATATATGAGGTGAACTTCCGAATCACCTTATGGTTGAAGTATTCGCGATGTAATACCAGTAAATCTTGAGTGCTTGTTTTGCTACATTTGTTGCAACACTATAATTATTGTATGTATACTGTGCATGTAAGCAGGTTTAACGTTACAGTAACGCTTCACATGAGCCCACCATGCGGAGGCGTGCCCCCCGTTTCATGCATGTTTTACATGCAAAAGACCAATCGTCGCTTCGTCCCTTCCTGACGGCGGTGGATGTGGACTGATGTCTGAGGAATCACCTTCAACTTGGCTCATTCTATACGGCCATGTCCTCCCAATGCGAACGGACGTCAGCTTCACCAACCTGCAGTGCGTCGCCCGTCGGATAGGTGGCAGCACACTTGAGGCAGCGGTAGGGCTGTGCGGCGCGCTCGGTGGCCGCCTCGCGGTCCTTGTGCTTCTGCAGGTGTGACGTCAGCGCCGCTGCCGTGCGGTAGCCGCGGTTGCACACGGAACACTGGTACGGCTTCTGACTGTCATGGGTGCGCATGTGTATCTTCAGGTGGTCGCTGCAGCGGCACAGGCGGTCAGTGTAGACTGCAGACGGGACGCAAACACTGGCGGAATGCGAACACTGCCGCGCAATGCTGGCTCCGTACATGGGAGGCGGCTGACGTCACTGTGCAATGTCCAGCATCGGCACCAATGTGTCGCTATGTTACGGAGGGCACGTATCGCTGATACACAGTAGTGGATGCATGCTCGGTGTTACCAAGGATATACATAATACATACATGCATATATATATATGATAATGATATATGTGGGATGACCCATTTGTGAAACAATTTATGAGTTTTCGGAGCTCCAAGCTGCTCCGTTGTCAGATGGTGTATTGGAGTGATAATTATGGTATAACTATATTACATTGGAATTATAATTCGTCAGATGGAATATACCATCTGACGACGGAACCGCTAGGAGCTCGGAAAACTCATTACTTGTTTCAGAATAGGGTAATCCCAGATACACCATTGCCATTCTTACAAATAATTGCAATATTTATCTGAAAGATTATATATATATATATATATATATATATGCATGTATGTATATATATATATATATGAATATATGTATGCATATATGTGTATAAATATATATACACATATATACATACATATATATATATATATATATATATATATATATATATATATATATATATATATATATATATATATATATATATATATATATATATATATATATATATATATATATATATATATATATATATATATATATATATATATATATATATATATATATATATATATATATATATGTACAATCTATATATAAATGCCGGTTTATGCGTGCTGCCTGTCACGTGCATGTCAGTCACTGCATGACACTATGTGCATGCCAGTCGCAAGTGAGTCACTACATGACACTGTGTGTATGTCAGTCACACGTGCATCTGCAGTTTTTTATGGAAGTGATACACTGTCCTTGGTGATGAGGTCAGTCGGTGCAGTTGGTGTAGTTTGTGCAGTGATGGGCGGTCGACAGAGCAGCCGAAATGTCTAAGGGAGATGGAGACTGACATTTCCTCGCAGCAGCACGGAAGTAGTGCAACAGCAACAATTTGAACACTGAGCGAAACAGAGAACCATCGCGCTGAATACAACAAGTAAGAAGTTGAATACCTGAATGAATTCGAACTTCTGTGAGATTCGATCTTCTGTGGGGCTCACTATCAGACGCAAAATTTCAAATAATTGCTGGAGGAAGATACTTAAGCTAAGTTTTGTCAGAAACACCATTGAATTCGACCTTCCCAGCGCTGCGTGGTAATTCATATATGGTATATGCATCATGATTCAACGGGAATTCAACATGAAATATTACCCTGTGTAAAATGTTGAATATTACTCCTACACCAGGAACATGGCCTTGGACCACTATGGCACCGACCTGACATACCACCACCCTGACACACACATCTGGACCATGGTCTCAGTTCACTGTAACAGGTGACCTGACCGATCACTACCCTAACATCCACCTGGACCATGCTCTCGGACCATTGTGATCCCCGCCTGACCGGTCAGCACCTAACACTCACCTGAACCATGGTCTTAGACCACTGTGATACCTGATCTGATCGGCTATCACTTTCACACACTCATCTCGACCATAGTCTCGGACCACTGTGACACTTGATTTGACCGACCAACACCCTGCCACTCACCAGAACCATAGTCCCGGACCACTATGACGCCTGACCTGACAGATCATTACCCTGACCTGGACCGTAGTCCCGGACCACTGTGACACCTGACCTGACGGATCAGTACCCTGACATAACCCATGGCATCGGGCCACTGCTTCCCTTGACCTGACGGACCTCCAACCTGACATTTACACCGGGGCCACGACCTTGGACCAGGGTGACTCCTGACCTGACCGACCTTCACCCTGACATCTCCACCGGGGCCACGACCTTGGACCAGGGTGACTCCTGACCTGACCGACCTTCACCCTGACATCTCCACCGGGGCCACGACCTTGGATCAGCGTGACCTGACCTGACCGACGCACCTGCGGCAGTAGGCAGACGGACAATACTTGCACTTGAACTTCTTCTCCCCGGTGTGCAGCTTGACGTGGCGGTCTTTGCTGCGTTTGTGTTTGAATCGATGGCTGCAGTACTCGCACTCGAACGGCAACTGGTCGGTGTGGGTCTGCGACACGGCCGAACCTCGTCAGACACACGTGACAACGACTGAGAACTGGTCAATGTGAGTCTGCGACACGACCGGACCTCGTCAGACACACGTGACAACGACTGGGAACTGGTCAATGTGGGTCTGCGACATGGCCGAACCCCGTCAGACACACGTGGCAACGACTGAGAACTGGCCAATGTTAGTCTGCGACACGACCGAACCTCGTCAGACACACGTAACAACGACTGGGAACTGGTCAATGTGAGTCTGCGACACGACCGGACCTCGTCAGACACACGTGACAACGACTGGGAACTGGTCAATGTTAGTCTGCGACACGACCGAACCTCGTCAGACACACGTGACAACGACTGGGAACTGGTCAATGTGAGTCTGCGACACGACCGGACCTCGTCAGACACACGTGACAACGACTGGGAACTGGTCAATGTGAGTCTGCGACACGATCGGACCTCGACAGACACACGTGACAACGACTGGGAACTGGCCAATGTAAGTGTGCGACACGACCAGACCTCGTCCGGCTCACGTGATGACTGGGAACTGGCCAATGTTAGTCTGCGACACGACCGGACCTCGTCAGACACACGTAACAACGACTGGGAACTGGTCAATGTGAGTCTGCGACACGACCGGACCCCGTCAGACACACGTAACAACGACGATATGCGAATATCTGGAAGCTCTGCGGATGCCTCAGAAAGGCGGATGCAGATAATGTTCGTTGGTTGGCTGGTCACCAGCGTTTTAGTATGTCGCGCATGCTGTCCTGGTCAAATAGCGCCACCGCGAACTGTCACGCAGATTAGAGCAGAGACAGGTGGGACTCGAACCCACAGCCTTCCCATTGGGAGACCAGCATCCAAACCCTGGACTACTAATCCCCTGCGGCTGGAATTGGCCACAGTTCAGTCTGACGAAATACAGCTTCAGCATGGTCGGCAAGGACACCCACGGGTATTCAAATGCCAACTGAACTGCACAGCAGAGGGGAGGAGGCATGGCGGGTGCGAGCAAAGGGAGTTGCTAAGGATGCATCCATAATTTCAGATATTAATTTAATTTAGGAGAAGCCAAAAATTAACTTAGAAGCGGAAAATATTACAAACGCCAACAAAATGGATTCGTTGGCAGCCAAAAGGTGGGACCTTGAAGACGTATGCACGGAATAAGTAGTACTCGATATAGATCCCACGGCCCGTAATTAATGGCGGATTTATATCATTGGAAGCTTGTAAGTAAATTTAACGTAGGTACACCAGCATAAATTATTCATTATTTCAACTAAGTTAGGATATGACACATCACAAACACGTATATAAATACACTTATGCCATGTCGGCGACTTGTCATGCCATTTTGTTCCATGCCACAGTAAGATGTGAAGTGAAAAAAGAATCTTAACTTACTTGGATGAACTTCTCCTGGTGAACAGAACGTTAATCTACTTATATTTTTCGTTTGTTTTGTTAATCGACAGAATCGATATCTTCAGCATGCGCGTCAATGTGAAATACTGTGTTTGATGTTTGATAATATACACCAGCATAAAGAAGCCACCCACTGACCCGCTGCGCCGAGTGCGATAATTAAAAGCCTAATGAAACCGAATCTGTATCAGCCGAAGGCGTACTGCCGCGAGTGTTTATGCAGACAAGCGCCTTCAGGCATGTGTGCAGATATACAGTTATTTCGGGTACGATACCTTCACAAAACATGCACTACTAAAAGCGGAAATAAAAGGCACTATCGCCTCTGCGATCGAGCTAGAGCACGAACACAAACGAGCAAGCAGGCTTCCTCTACTCCACCGGGACGGATGAAGAGCGTCGGCGGCAGCTGGAGGTGCAGGGTAGGCTGACCTCGGCCCGAGGTGCAGGGTAGGCTGACCTGGGCCCGAGGTGCAGGGTAGGCTGATCACGGCGGGAGGTGCGAGGTAGGCTGATCACGGCGGGAGGTGTAGGGTAGGCTGACCACTGTGTGAGGTGCGAGGTAGGCTGACCACGGCCTGAGGTGCAGGGTAGGCTGACCTCTGCCCGAGGTGCAGGGCAGGCTGACCACGGCGGGAGGTGCAGGGTAGGCTGACTACGGCCTGAGGTGCAGGGTAGGCTGACCTCGGCCCGAGGTGCAGGGTAGGCTGACCGCGGCGGGAGGTGCGAGGTAGGCTGACCACGGCCCGAGGTGCGAGGTAGGCTGACCACGGCGGGAGGTGCAGGGTAGGCTGACCTCGGCCCGAGGTGCAGGGTAGGCTGACCTCGGCCCGAGGTGCAGGGTAGGCTGATCACGGCCTGAGGTGCAGGGTAGGCTGACTATGGCGGACAGGTGTAGGGTAGGCTGACCACGGCGGGAGGTGCGAGGTAGGCTGACTACGGCCCGAGGTGCGAGGTAGGCTGATCACGGCGGGAGGTGCGAGGTAGGCTGACCACGGCGGGAGGTGCGAGGTAGGCTGACTACGGCCCGAGGTGCGAGGTAGGCTGACCACGGCGGGAGGTGCGAGGTAGGCTGACCACGGCGGGAGGTGCGAGGTAGGCTGACCACGGCCCGAGGTGCGAGGTAGGCTGACCACGGCGGGAGGTGCGAGGTAAGCTGACCACGGCGGGAGGTGCAGGGTAGGCTGACCACGGCGGGAGGTGCGAGGTAGGCTGACCACGGCGGGAGGTGCGAGGTAGGCTGACCACGGCTGGAGGTGTAGGGTAGGCTGATCACGGCGGGAGGTGCAGGGTAGGCTGACCACGGCCCGAGGTGTAGGGTAGGCTGATCACGGCCCGAGGTGTAGGGTAGGCTGACCACGGCGGGAGGTGTAGGGTAGGCTGACCACGGTGTGAGGTGCAGGGTAGGCTGATCACGGCGGGAGGTGCAGGGTGGGCTGACCACGGTGGGAGGTGCGAGGTAGGCTGATCACGGCGGGAGGTGCAGGGTAGGCTGACCACGGCCCGAGGTGCAGGGTAGGCTGACCACGGCGGGAGGTGTAGAGGTAGGCTGACCACGGCGCGGAGGTGCAGGGTAGGCTGACCACGGCGGGAGGTGCGAGGTAGGCTGACCACGGCCTGAGGTGTAGAGGTAGGCTGACCACGGCGGGAGGTGCAGGGTAGGCTGACCACGGCGGGAGGTGCGAGGTAGGCTGACCACGGCGGGAGGTGCGAGGTAGGCTGACCACGGCGGGAGGTGCAGGGTAGGGCTGACCACGGCCCGAGGTGCGAGGTAGGCTGACCACGGCGGGAGGTGCAGGGTAGGCTGACCACGGCCCGAGGTGCAGGGTAGGCTGACCACGGCCCGAGGTGCAGGGTAGGCTGACCACGGCCCGAGGTGCGAGGTAGGCTGACCACGGCGGGAGGTGCGAGGTAGGCTGACCACGGCGGGAGGTGCAGGGTAGGCTGACCACGGCGGGAGGTGCGAGGTAGGCTGACCACGGCGGGAGGTGCAGGGTAGGCTGACCACGGCGGGAGGTGCAGGGTAGGCTGACCACGGCGGGAGGTAAGCGGTAGGCTGACCACGGCGGGAGGTGAGAGGTAGGCTGACCACGGCCCGAGGTGCAGGGTAGGCTGACCACGGCCCGAAGGTGCGAGGTAGGCTGACCACGGCCCGAGGTGCGAGGTAGGCTGACCACGGCCCGGGGCAGGGTAGGCTGACCAGACGGAGTGTAGGCTGACCACGGCGGGAGGTGCAGGGTAGGCTGACCACGGCGGGAGGTGAACGGCCGAGGTGCGAGGTAGGCTGACCACGGCCCGAGGTGCGAGGTAGGCTGACCACGGCCCGAGGTGCGAGGTAGGCTGACCACGGCGGGAGGTGCAGGGTAGGCTGACCACGGCGGGAGGTGTAGGGTAGGCTGACCATGACCCGAGGTGCGAGGTAGGCTGACCACGGCCCGAGGTGCAGGGTAGGCTGACCACGGCGGGAGGTGCGAGGTAGGCTGACCACGGCCCGAGGTGTAGTGTAGGCTGACCACGGCGGGAGGTGCGAGGTAGGCTGACCACGGCGGGAGGTGTAGGGTAGGCTGACCACGGCCCGAGGTGCAGGGTAGGCTGACCTCGGCCCGAGGTGCGAGGTAGGCTGACCACGGCGGGAGGTGCAGGGTAGGCTGACCACGGCCCGAGGTGCAGGGTAGGCTGACCATGACCCGAGGTGCGAGGTAGGCTGACCATGACCCGAGGTGCGAGGTAGGCTGACCACGGCCCGAGGTGCGAGGTAGGCTGACCACGGCGGGAGGTGCAGGGTAGGCTGACCACGGCCCGAGGTGCAGGGTAGGCTGACCACGGCCCGAGGTGCGAGGTAGGCTGACCATGACCCGAGGTGCGAGGTAGGCTGACCACGGCGGGAGGTGCAGGGTAGGCTGACCACGGCCCGAGGTGCAGGGTAGGCTGACCACGGCCCGAGGTGCGAGGTAGGCTGACCATGACCCGAGGTGCGAGGTAGGCTGACCACGGCGGGAGGTGCAGGGTAGGCTGACCACGGCCCGAGGTGCAGGGTAGGCTGACCACGGCGGGAGGTGCGAGGTAGGCTGACCACGGCCCGAGGTGTAGTGTAGGCTGACCACGGCGGGAGGTGCGAGGTAGGCTGACCACGGCGGGAGGTGTAGGGTAGGCTGACCACGGCCCGAGGTGCAGGGTAGGCTGACCCTCGGCCCGAGGTGCGAGGTAGGCTGACCACGGCGGGAGGTGCAGGGTAGGCTGACCACGGCGGGAGGTGCGGGGTAGGCTGACCACGGCCCGAGGTGCGAGGTAGGCTGACCACGGTCCGAGGTGTAGGGTAGGCTGACCACGGCCCGAGGTGTAGGGTAGGCTGACCATGGCGACAGGTGTAGGGTAGGCTGACCACGGCCCGAGGTGCAGGCTAGGCTGACCACGGCGGGAGGTGCAGTGTAGGCTGACCACGGCGGGAGGTGCGGGGTAAGCTGACCACGGCGGGAGGTGCAGGGTAGGCTGACCACGGCCCGAGGTGCGAGGTAGGCTGACCACGGCCCGAGGTGTAGGGTAGGCTGACCATGGCGACAGGTGTAGGGTAGGCTGACCACGGCCCGAGGTGCAGGCTAGGCTGACCACGGCGGGAGGTGCGAGTGTAGGCTGACCACGGCGGGAGGTGCAGGGTAGGCTGACCACGGCGGGAGGTGCAGGGTAGGCTGACCACGGCGGGAGGTGCGAGGTAGGCTGACCACGGCGGGAGGTGCAGGGTAGGCTGACCACGGCCCGAGGTGCAGGGTAGGCTGACCACGGCGGGAGGTGCGAGGTAGGCTGACCACGGCGGGAGGTGCGAGGTAGGCTGACCACGGCGGGAGGTGCGAGGTAGGCTGACCACGGCGGGAGGTGCAGGGTAGGCTGACCACGGCCCGAGGTGCGAGGTAGGCTGACCACGGCGGGAGGTGCGGGGTAGGCTGACCACGGCCCGAGGTGCGAGGTAGGCTGACCACGGCCCGAGGTGCAGGGTAGGCTGACCACGGCCCGAGGTGCAGGGTAGGCTGACCACGGCCCGAGGTGCAGGGTAGGCCGCCCAGGTGCGAGGTAGGCTGACCACGGCGGGAGGTGTAGGGTAGGCTGACCACGGCGGGAGGTGCAGGGTAGGCTGACCACGGCCCGAGGTGCGAGGTAGGCTGACCACGGCGGGAGGTGTAGGGTAGGCTGACCACGGCGGGAGGTGCGAGGGTAGGCTGACCACGGCGGGAGGTGCGAGGAGTGAGGGTAGGCTGACCACGGCGGGAGGTGCAGGCTAGGCTGACCACGGCCCGAGGTGTAGGGTAGGCTGACCACGGCCCGAGGTGTAGGGTAGGCTGACCACGGCCCGAGGTGTAGGGCAGGCTGACCACGGCGGGAGGTGCGGGGTAGGCTGACCACGGCGGGAGGTGCGAGGTAGGCTGACCACGGCCCGAGGTGCAGGGTAGGCTGACCACGGCCCGAGGTGCGAGGTAGGCTGACCACGGCCCGAGGTGCAGGGTAGGCTGACCACGGCCCGAGGTGCAGGGTGACCACGGCCCGAGGTGCAGGGTAGGCTGACCACGGCCCGAGGTGCAGGGTAGGCTGACCACGGCGGGAGGTGCAGGGTAGGCTGACCACGGCCCGAGGTGCGAGGTAGGCTGACCACGGCCCGAGGTGCGAGGTAGGTGACAGGTGCGAGGTAGGCTGACCACGGCGGAGGTGCGAGGTAGGCTGACCACGGCGGGAGGTGCAGTGTAGGCTGACCACGGCCCGAGGTGCAGGGTAGGCTGACCACGGCCCGAGGTGCGAGGTAGGCTGACCACTGTGTGAGGTGCGAGGTAGGCTGACCACGGCGGGAGGTGCGGGGTAGGCTGACCACGGCGGGAGGTGCGAGGTAGGCTGACCACGGCCCGAGGTGCAGGGTAGGCTGATCACGGCCCGAGGTGCGAGGTAGGCTGACCACGGCCCGAGGTGCAGGGTAGGCTGACCACGGCGGGAGGTGCGAGGTAGGCTGACCACGGCCCGAGGTGCAGGGTAGGCTGACCACGGCCCGAGGTGTAGGGTAGTCTGACCACGGCGGGAGGTGTAGGGTAGGCTGACCACGGCGGGAGGTGCAGGGTAGGCTGACCACGGTGTGAGGTGCGAGGTAGGTTGACCACGGCCCGAGGTGCGAGGTAGGCTGACCACGGCCCGAGGTGCGAGGTAGGCTGACCACGGCGGGAGGTGCGAGGTAGGCTGACCACGGCGGGAGGTGCAGGGTAGGCTGACCACGGCCCGAGGTGCAGGGTAGGCTGACCACGGCGGGAGGTGCGAGGTAGGCTGACCACTGTGTGAGGTGCGAGGTAGGCTGACCACGGCGGGAGGTGCGGGGTAGGCTGACCACGGCGGGAGGTGCGAGGTAGGCTGACCACGGCGGGAGGTGCAGGGTAGGCTGACCACGGCGGGAGGTATAGGGTAGGCTGACCACGGCGGGAGGTGCAGGGTAGGCTGACCACGGCGAATGTCGCCATTAACCTCGTTGAACACTAACTTTCAAGTAACTGCTATCGCTATTCCAACACCTCAACGCTAAATGCTAAATATATGCACTGCAGGGAAGATGACCTAGCCGAAGTCAGCATTGGCGCTTTGACTTTGGGCACCCGATTTTCGGTACGGCGCCAGTTACCGGGGCCCGACCGGCGGCAGAAAGGCATCATTAGAGCGGGCACGTGCGGTATGCGCGGCGCGAGCTGCGGTCTCTGTCCGCTGACGTCACAGTCGGCCGGTCACAATGAGCCAACTGGAGACAATCGTCACCGTCCACATAGCGAGCCTGCCCGACGGAAAGGAATTCGGGACTGGGTGGGCAGATCAGGGCCGTCGCCGCCAGCCGAAGGGTGTGGGGGCGTGGCGAGCCCGCGCAGTCTGACATCTGGCGACCAATTACCGAACCGGCGACCAAAAGAAGTGAAACAAAAACTGATCAGGTTATTTCAGCTAATAAGGAAACTGTCGCGAGGACGTTCTGTGGTTTTCAATGCCGTTCGAGATATTTTAGCCGACTGTTCGCCAGCGCGCGTTGCTCAGTGGCTTGGATAATCTTTCCAACCAACTCATGAACTCACCCTCGGTGAGTCCATGAGTTGGTTGGAAGGTTGTAACAGACAGCACACGAAAGACGGGGAATAAAAACGAGAACGGTTACGTTCTTGTAAACGAAGACCCTCATCATCAAGCAGAATTACTTGGACTCCGAAACTGCACCTGGAAATATAGCCCGCGTGCAACTTTGGCGCAGATTATGCGACATGCATTACCAAGACATGCATTGGCTATTGTTGCATATGGTTATATGAAGTCCAGGTCCAAGCGTGATATCTTTCATATATGGTGCTGATTGTCGTGAAATATATGTGGCAAAATTTGATCATGACGTATTATTTTGCATCGCCTATCTTTTCTGTCCACAGAAGGATACTGCAGATGCTCAGTTTTCCTCGCCACGTTTCGATTCCATCTGAATGCTTAGAGTACTATGGGATTCTCGTTGCCTTTGTTCATTCCGATTATTGGCCTTTATCCGCATTCAAGCCGTATCGGTGCGATACCTTAGCAGACACCTGTTCTAATTTCTACAAACAACATTCGATATGCACGACCTGGTGTATCCCGATTTCCTGATGTGCTGCCCGGTCCACGGTCTCACTCGTCACCCGCACACTCACGAGCTACAAACACCGCCGCTTCGCTTCCGCTAATCGCCGATCGGCTTCATGATCTCTCCTGGCTCGCCCACGCCACGTATTCCATTAGGATGACGAATGTGACATCTGCTAGATCGGCAGGTCAATGTCGAATTTCACTGGCGTGAGTCGAACAGTTGAAATGCCGCAGCTGGCACACATACAAAAAGAAACGCTTGTCACGACAATGTTAAGGATGTGCACAGCCGATGGGGCGGCCGCTCCACTGCATTCATGCGCGCGATTGTGAGTCCGGCTGTCCGGGCCGGCTTGGATTGGTTCAAAGTCGGGACTGTGACGTCGCGTGGAGGATGACAGAGTCGGAGGCGCCGATACACGAACATCGTCACTGCACATTTCCAGATAACACCAACACGCACAATTCCGGGATAGTTGATCACGTGCGTTGTGGTCAACAATGACCAAATAGTTACCGTTCACTAACCAAAAGCACTCGGCAGTATGTCATTATGCCAGTATGACAGCATGACAGCATGACAACATGACATTATGACAGCACGACAATATGACAACGTGACAGTATGCTAGTATGGTAGTATGACAGCATGACAACATGCAAATATGACAGTATGACAGCACCCCCGTATGCCAGCATGACAGCATGGCAGTATGGCGGTGAGACAGTATGACAGCATATCAGCATAACAGCATGGAAGTATGGCAGTATTGCAATATGCGGCTATGACACTATGACAATATGACAGTATCACTGCATGACGGTATGACATTATGATAGTATGACAGAATGGCAGTATGACGGTATGACAGCATGGCAGTATGGCAGTATGACGGCATACCAGCATGGCAGCATGGTGGTATGGCAGTATACAATATGCGGCTATGACACTATGACAGTATGACAGTATTACAATATGCGGCTATGACACTATGACAGTATGATAGTATCACTGCATGACAGTATGACATGATAGTATGACAGAATGGCAGTATGACGGTATGACAGTATGACAGTGTGGCATCATAGCAGTATGGCATCATGGCAGTATGGCAGTATGAGAGTGTGATAATATAATAGTATGACAGTACGGCAACATGTCAGTATGACAGTGTGACAACATGACTAACATCCGAGGTCACGGAATGACATCCGAGGGCCGCGATACCGCCTGCGGACGTCGGTGCGACATGTACAACATCACCCTCTGCGGACGTCGGGGCGACATGTACAACATCACCCTCTGCGGACGTCGGGGCGACATGTACAACATCACCCTCTGCGGACGTCGGGGCGACATGTACAACATCACCCTCTGCGGACGTCGGGGCGACATGTACAACATCACCCTCTGCAGGACGTCGGGGCGACATGTACAACATCACCCTCTGCGGACGTCGGGGCGACATGTACAACATCACCCTCTGCTGGACGTCGGGGCGACATGTACAACATCACCCTCTGCGACGTCGGGACAATACCTCTGCGGACGTCGGGGCGACATGTACAACATCACCCTCTGCGGACGTCGGTGCGACATAACTTACAACACATCACCCTCTGCGGACGTCGGGGCGACATGTACAACATCACCCTCTGCGGACGTCGGGGCGACATGTACAACATCACCCTCTGCGGACGTCGGGGCGACATGTACAACATCACCCTCTGCGGACGTCGGGGCGACATGTACAACATCACCCTCTGCGGACGTCGGTGGCGACATGTACAACATCACCCTCTGCGGACGTCGGGGCGACATGTACAACATCACCCTCTGCGGACGTCGGGGCGACATGTACAACATCACCCTCTGCGGACGTCGGGGCGACATGTACAACATCACCCTCTGCGGACGTCGGTGCGACATGTACAACATCACCCTCTGCGGACGTCGGGGCGACATGTACAACATCACCCTCTGCGGACGTCGGGGCGACATGTACAACATCACCCTCTGCGGACGTCGGGGCGACATGTACAACATCACCCTCTGCGGACGTCGGGGCGACATGTACAACATCACCCTCTGCGGACGTCGGGGCGACATGTACAACATCACCCTCTGCGGACGTCGGGGCGACATGTACAACATCACCCTCTGCGGACGTCGGGGCGACATGTACAACATCACCCTCTGCGGACGTCGGGGCGACATGTACAACATCACCCTCTGCGGACGTCGGGGCGACATGTACAACATCACCCTCTGCTGACGTCGGGGCGACATGTACAACATCACCCTCTGCTGACGTCGGGGCGACATGTACAACATCACACTCTGCTGCCACGCTTCACAAGGCAGCTGGCGTACCCCAATCCAGCTCATACCTGTCACCAGTAAAACAGCTTAACTGCACCCAAAAGCAGGTTCACATTCCAGTTTGGTACACTCGAACCGCAAGTGAAATCTTTCACAAGAGGCATCATGCTCGAGAGCCGATAAGCACCTTTTTGCGGCAGCTTCACAAACACCATCCATTTGCGGGATATGCCCGAAGGGAGATCTGCGGTGGAATGCTGGAACGTCTAGCGACGGCAGGCGATTTCCACCAACGTCAGACGAACTCTGTTGTGTTGTGAGATCCCGTGGCAGGCTCGGGAGTGGGCTCGGTGGTGGGCTCGGTGGTGGGCTCGGTGGTGGGCTCGGTGGTCCGCTCAGTGGTGGGCTCGGTGGTGGGCTCGGTGGTGGGCTCGGTGGTGGGTTCGGTGGTGAGCTTGGTGGTCCGCTCAGTGGTGGGCTCGGTGGTGGGCTCGGTGGTCCGCTCAGTGGTGGGCTCGGTGGTGGGTTCGGTGGTGGGCTTGGTGGTCCGCTCAGTGGTGGGCTCGGTGGGTCGGTGGTGGGCTTTGTGGTGGGGGGATTGGTCCGCTCAGTGGTGGGCTCGATGTGGGTTCGGTGGACGGTTTGTGGGTTCGTGGGGCCCTTGGGACTTGGTGGTGGACTCTGTGGCGGGCTCGGTGGTGAGTTTGTGGTGGGATCGGTGGTGAGTTTGGTGGTCCACTCAGTGGTGGGCTCGGTGGTGGGCTCGGTGGTGGGCTTGGTGGTGAGCTTGGTGGTCCGCTCAGTGGTGGGCTCGGTGGTGGGTTCGGTGGTGGGCTTGGTGGTCCGCTCAGTGGTGGGTTCGGTGGTGAGCTTGGTGGTCCGCTCAGTGGTGGGCTCGGTGGTGGGTTCGGTGGCGGACTTGGTGGAGGGCTTGATGGTGGGTTCGGTGGTGGACCCATTGGCGAGCTTGGTGGTGGACTCTGTGGCGGGCTCGGTGGTGAGTTTGTGGTGGGATCGGTGGTGAGTTTGGTGGTCTGCTCAGTGGTGGACTCGGTGGTGGGCTCGGTGGTGGGCTCGGTGGTGGGCTTGGTGGTCGGCTCAGTGGTGGGCTCGGTGGCGGGTTCGGTGGCGGACTTGGTGGATGGCTCGATGGTGGGCTCGGTGGTGGGCTCGGTGGCGGGCTCGACGGTGGGCTATGCTGATGAACATATCGTGCCTCTTAAAATGTTGCACTACTTTTACCTCGAATAGTGTGTTTCTCATGAACACGAAAGCGGGCAAACGTGATTCCTATGCATGAAAATGCCCATAGAAAATCGTATGAAAATTACATCTTGCTTTGCAAATTGCGAGCATACCTGATCGTTACTGAAAGCGCCTGTGCATGGATTTCTTTTCTTATCTTACCAACCACGTTCAGCGCACAGAATAAATGGCAATCGGCACGACCATGAACTCCGACTTTATCCGGGTTTCCAGGAAGAATCACACCGAGCAATTTACTGTCAATGTGCCTCACTGCAGACACTCTTTGTGTGCGCCTGTGGACAAACTGCACACTCTATATACCGATGATGTCAACCTTTACCATCGTGTTGAATGCTCCGACAACCGTTCGGATACTGGACGCTTGGTTAACTGGCTTAACATTTTGCAATTGAAGCCCGAATCAATGAAATGCAATGTTATATCCTTTACTCCATGTAAATCAGTTATTGTAGTTCGTAGTCGTTAGATGACGTTATATTGCAGGTTAGATGATGTTAGATGCCGTCAGATCTGCGGTGCGGAATATGGGAGGAACTTTTGATTCAAAACTCACCTTAGCCGGTCACCTGGTCACAATCATCTCCAAGTCAGGGTGTGTGGCTGGACGCGTTGTTCGAAGCATGCAACAGTCCAGTTATTCTCGAATACGCGTGTGAATCAAGTCTTCGCTGAGTGCATTTAATGCCCATGTTCGATCCGTTATCGAGTATGGAAGCGTTGTTTACTGGGTGCATTTAATGCCCATGTTCGATCCGTTATCGAATATGGAAGCGTTGTTTACTGGGTGCATTTAATGCCCATGTTCGATCCGTTATCGGGTATGGAAGCGTTGTTTACTGAGTGCATTTAATGCCCATGTTCGATCCGTTATCGAGTATGGAAGCGTTGTTTACTCGTGACGGCTGGTGTCTGATATTCGGCAGGCTTGAACGTATGCATGCAAATTTCGCACATGGTTGGCCAGTCACTCGGATACAACTTCCCAGGATTTTATTATTGTGACTTATTACAGCACCTGAGACAGATTCCATGAAGTCTTGCTTTTGTCAACGTGACCGAATGCTCTGATATGGAGTTCAGCAGCCATACTGATAGCCCTATCTTGCTCGCATAATTTATAATATCTGCTCCATCCAAACGACTTGGGCATTCCACCCTACGACATGTTCCAATGGTGTCCAATGGTCCAATGGTGTTCCAACGACATGATGGTGTACGTGCAAACACCATCAAAAGTAGCATTGTCAAATTCAGATACGTGCGTCTCATTCTTGGCATCTACACCCAGCGCAAAGCAAAGAACGTGACTTCATGCAAAACTTAACTTTCAATTTTAAATGAAACGAGAACACACTACGATATAAGATGGCGGTAAAACATAAAAATAAATAGTTAAACCAGTTGAACAATCGGCTTGTTTTCTATTTTGTTTCATTTTGTTCGTGGTGAAACAGGCCACAGATCACATGTTCTCAACGAATTATGTGATGACTTTCAAAGTTTAGAAAGTGAGAACCAATTTGACTTTCCAGTGTACTTCAACAAACTAAACGGGCAAACAATATGTCATGTCATACCGGTAATGTTCAGCAAAATTGTCAACGTTTCCCTTCAGCGAATATAATAAATGTCATCGCGAAGTGTTTATTGACATAAAACAATCATTTATCACAACACACACGACAGCAAATTCAACAAATTAGATGCGTACTGTTTGCTTCGCGGAATGTTCCGCTTTGCTCTTGAGAACAGTGTTCCCCACATGACATGCGAGTGATGGATACGAGACGGTATGAATGCCATGATTCGCTAACAACATAATCTTGGACCCCCATCCGTGTAGGTGGAGGAAGAGGAGGGAGTGATGCAACACGTAAGGATTTTTTAAACCCTGTTAACCATTTCTGAATTTTCCACGGTGAGGTTAACACTTCAACCCCAGCCAGCCCTTGACCCATGGGTCGCAATGCAACCTGCCGTGCATTTGTAACATTCCAAGAAACTGAACAATAATATGTTGACCATTTGAAGCGTGTATCGGTAATTTTTGTTTCACAGGGAGCGATTGAAGGTTGTTTTTTCTTGCGAATATCTGACCTTCACACTGACCTGTGAGGATCACCAATAATCCAACGTATCCAAAACGGGCAATGATCGCCATGCATCAAATGGTGCAGTGCACTGGTTTTTGTTTCATATCGATGGTGGACGTGCGAAACGCTGTGCACGCGACAGGAGAGTGTATGCTTCACTTGCCGTCATCACAAATGTGCAAATTAAGCGAGTCTATTCGTGAGATGTTTGCAGCGGCTCGAGAGCCCGCAGCTGTTTGTTGCTGTTGCTGTTGAGCCCACAGCTGCTTGCTGCTGTTGCTGTTGAGTCCACAACTGTTTGCAGAGACGGTGCGGCGCCTCATACCTGGTTGGTCGCCGGCAGCAGGTGGATAGTCAACGGAGCGGTCTTGGACTGGGCTGATGTCACTGCCGGTGTGCCGGAAGGGAGCTTGCTGACCCCTCTGTTATTTGCCCTGTTTGTAAACGACCCACCATCCAGGATTGACTCGGAATGTCTAATGTTTGCTGACAACGTCAAATTGTTTAGGAGGGTAGCGTCTATGGACGACGCGACCCGCCTGTAGAGGGATATTGATTCCCTCTATAGGTGGTCCACAGACTAGATCCTATCCTTGAACCCTCTGAAATGTAAATAATTCGCGATTACTCCCGGTCGTACTCCTGTGCGCTTCGAATATAAGATACAAAATACAACGCTGTAGCGTGACTGTGATGCGAGATTTGGGTGTGTACCTGGACAGCAAATTGACGTTAGCACATGCGGCAAAAACTGTGTCATTTGCGAACCAAGCTCTCGAGCTGTTTATCAGATCAATGCAAGTAGGTGTTCTTGGTAGAAATTCTCGAAAATTGCTCTGTTGGCGGCATATAACGCAAACATTAAGTCTCGCCTTGAGTATTGCTCCGTCATCTGGGCAGGCGCAGCCACCACACATCTGCCCAGGATTGACAAGGGTAGTACATGCATGTTTAATGCGGCTTGCTCAACACTGTAGCGCCACACCTCGACCGGAGTCTCTGCAATATCAAGACCTTCTTCGCTTTTATAGCATGTCTGTGTCCACTCGTCACGTATAGTCTGACATCATGTTCTTACGAAACGTTTTATGTGGTAGGACGGACTCATCAGTGTTATTGCAGAACTTTGGATTATGTGTCCCAGTCAAGAGAAATAGGCAATCTGCTTTATTTAATGTACCGTATGCATATGTGAAAATCATGGCTTATTTAACAGATTATTAACCCGCGCACGTCCGGGGGAGATATCTGCCCCCTCCGGTTTTCCTCATTTGCCGTCAAACTAATAGGGTTAGCAAGGCCAAACCTTGCATAGCTGTTCATTGATCTTTTCCGCATATCCTCATACATTTTTAATACTGGGTCATCTCAGGTCAGGTCACCAGGTCAGGCGAAGTTACCCAACTACACTCGGAGGTCTAGGTGGTGTAACTTCCACAATAATTGGGCGATGAATTTCAAACTTATAGCATGTCATGATCTCATCAGAGTCCATAATATGTATATCGGTTTTTTTCGTAGTATTGACCTTAGGTCAGGTCGCTGCCATGGCTTTCCCATTATAAGGCTATGGTAAAATATACAAATGTTTCCTAGTTGCGCATTTGCGCTCGGAATGATCTCACAACGGTTGTGGCATGTAGATGGAAGCTATGCTCAATGTTACCGCTGACATTTTTGTTCAGTGACCTCACCAAGGTCTCTGAGGTCACCTGAGATCACTACACATTTCTGCGCATTACGTCGCACTGCATTGAGCTAGAAGGCTGAAATTACCGTCATTGTGCTTGTATCGGCAAGACGTGTCGATTGATACCTTGCATGACATCCCTAGGCCTTGACCTGAGGTCATGGCTTCATGACCTTGACCTGAGTTTCGGTTGACCTGACCTTAAATTACACCGCCTATTGTCGGTAGCGCATTTCAAGGACTGTCGAATAGCGTTCGCCATTTGTTTCTATCTGTTACAGGTCCTGAGATATGTGTCAGTATCTGAGTCCCACCTGATCTGGTCAAATTTGACCTATGATGGCCCAGTGACCTGAATGTTGACCTGAGCGAACAAATTACCGAAACACTTTCGATAGAGCCCGTCACCAGCTATCCAACGCCGTTTTCCGTTTGTCGCTAGCTACCATAGTTCCAGAGATCTTAGGGGGCAGACATCGCCCCCGGACATGCGAAGTTGGCGCGGACCACCGGACGTGCGAGTGTTAAGAAAAACGAACACATTTTTAGCGATGACACCAAGTACGGACATATTCACGAACCCGCTGAATGCATTTAAAACGAAGGTGGTTAGATATTGTACTGCGTCACACTCTCACATCTGAATCGCGAGCCATATCGATGCAGTTCTGACAGCTGTTTGCCTGTTTGAACTGAAAACTGTTCACCTGGTCTGCTTACGTTTTTAGCTAATGACTTCTCCTGTAAAGGGCACAATATGCTGTTGGCGATTGTGTACAATAAACAAATAAACAAATAAAGAAATAAACAGATTGGAATTATCGTATTGAGACGCTCAGTATTCTGACGCAGGTGCCGCTGCCCGTGTGGCAACTCACCTGCTCATGCAGCTTCATCAGAGTCTGACGAGGGTAGGCATTGTCGCAGAAGGAGCACTTGTAGGGGGTGGCCTCGGTGGTGCCGACGGTCACAAGTGAGTCGAGCTCGGCGGATGACCCCGGCGACCCAGAGGTCAAGGACACCTCACTGCTGATGGACTGCGTGTCGGTTGACAGGTCGACTGAAAGTCAAACAGATAGCTGTTATGTAGGTGGCGAAGAAATAACAGCAGTTACACACACACACACACACAATATATATATATATACATATATGTATGCATATACGTAAATATTGATATATTTACATATATATATATATATATATATGTATATATAAATATATATATATATATACATAAAGACCGGACAATAACGTTCACGTGCCATTGAAAAAGGCTCTAGTTTGGTAGATTACAGCGTAGTTACACGTCCGTCTCCCAGTAATACGCCTGAGACATTTTGACGTTATGGGTGTAGAGTGCGCCAAGATTCATAGACCGTGAGCGTGAATGTGCGTGTCCATTGGAGTCTGTGAGTGTCTGTGACATTTGCTCTGTTATTAAGTTCAGTTTTGCATCTTGTATCTCTGCTCACATTCGGCACATTTGATTTCTTTGGATAGTCTGATGTCATCCAAGTGCACGGATCAAAAACTGATTATTGTTGAACTAATGTGAGGCAAATGAGGGAACAAACGAAAGTACGCCAATAGTATGTTTCAAACACTTTTCCTGGATTCCATTAACCCATTATTATATGGTTTGGAGTTGTCCTCCTGAGGGATTCACATCTAAATTACACGTGCATCACGCATATTTTATCAAAGTTTCGATCCGACGCAGTGGCACTGATGTACAGCCATGTGTCTGATCGGAAACAGTGATACTGATGTACAGCCATGTGTCTGATCCGACGCAGTGGTACTGATGTACAGCCATGTGTCTGATCCCACGCAGTGGTACTGATGTACAGCCAAGTGTCTGATCCGACGCAGTGATACTGATGTACAGCCATGTGTCTGATCCCACGCAGTGGTACTGATGTAAAACCATGTGTCTGATCCGGCGTAGTGCTACTGATGTACAACCATGTGTCTGATCCGACGCAGTGATATTGATGTACAGCCAAGTGTCTGATCCGACGCAGTGGTACTGATGTACAACCATGTGTTTGATCCGGCGTAGTAATACGGATATAGAGTCTTGTGTTCGTTTTTTCGATGAAATTGTTATGTTCTACGTGTCGCTTAGGCAATATTTGCTATAAAAAACATACCAACACGCTGGAACATCAATGTTGATGGAACCTGGGCTTAAATCAGGACTCACATTATCACGGCATCTACCACCAGTAGGAATCTGCAAGCCGTTGGATGATCACGAGGAATACAATAGATTGAAGATATTTGCGGGAAGCCGAACGTGTGCAACGTGCAGTAGTGGAACATACCGAACGAGTGACACGGGCGACGACAGCTGGAAAACATACTGATGCCGATACTTCTAAACATAGACACACATTATTGGAGCAGAAGCAGGATTCTTCTTTTAACTCTGCACCCGACCCGCTCCAAAGTTGAGGAGGGTTGTTTATTAGACATGATATTGCAACCAGCGCATATCTTGTCAGTGGTAGGTGTCTACTGATGATCTCTGAGAGTTGTGGGTCAGCGCTGATGACTGTGCCGCGCATGACTGATGCAAGTACATGACTGATGCAAGTACATGACTGATGCAAGTACATGACTGATGCAAATACGTGACTGATGCTCAACCTCTCATCATTGTCTCTGCGCCGGGCACGAAGATGTGCCGCAGAAATATGCACACCTACTGCAGGTGAACACATTTGGTTGCCTTATTCGGACAAATAAGCAATGTGAAACAGGTGTGAAACACCTATTTCACACCTACGGATGTGAACCACAGCATTAGTTGTGTGAGTGACAGGAACCGCACCGAATGCATTCACATAGAACGTGATAATGTGAATGCATTAGTGCATGCACACAAAGTTATCTCTAGTGTTCAAAGACGGCAACAGAAGGCATCCACTCCTAACGCCCACATCTCATCCTCCGCAGCAGTTTAATGACTGACTGGTTTTGGAGCCTCATGGCGCAGCGACTTTGGCGCTAACCAAAACGTGCAGCTTCAATGCTGGAGGAACGGCATTTTCCTATTCAACATACATTACGAACATATCCACATGCGCATGGGGAATTGATGCACCGTGCACACAAAAATGAAGGTGAGCGCTTCATTCTCAGCCATGTTTAACATCACGTCGCTTATATGTTTATGAATCCAGCCATAAAACTTCCCTGATAAGTAAATGCAAATCTGGACACCGTTGTGTTGTTACTCCGGTCTGGACACCGTTGTGCTGTTACTCCGGTCTGGACACAGTGGTGTTGTTACTCCGGTCTGGACACAGTGGTGTTGTTACTCCGGTCTGGACACAGTGGTGTTGTTACTCCGGTCTGGACACAGTCGTGTTGTTACTCCGGTCTGGACACAGTGGTGTTGTTACTCCGGTCTGGACACAGTGGTGTTGTTACTCCGGTCTGGACACAGTGGTGTTGTTACTCCGGTCTGGACACAGTCGTGTTGTTACTCCGGTCTGGACGCAGTCGTGTTGTTACTCCGGTCTGGACACAGTCGTGTTGTTACTCAGGTCTGGACACAGTGGGGTTGTTACTCCGGTCTGGGCGCAGTCGTGTTGTTACTCTGGTCCGGGCGCAGTGATGGTGTTACTCTGGTTTGATCGTGCCTTGTCACTGCCCTGCAAAGCGCACATCGTTTACCCGTTGTTTAAATAGGAAGGATTCTCATTGATCTGATTCCTTTGATTCGCACTATTTCGCATTTGGAAGATTTATCAACTACGAGTAAAGCAACTACGGAGTGGGCATATTTGGGAGAAGGTGTGCGCCTGTGAAGATACTGTGCTGTCTCGGTCTCCGCCTGTGAAGAGACCGTGCTGTATCGGTCTCCGCCTGTGAAGAGACCATGCTGTCTCGATCTCCACATGTGAAGAGACCGTGCTGTCTCGGTCTCCGCCTGTGAAGAGACCGTGCTGTCTCCGTCTCCGCCTGCGAAGAGACCGTGATGTCTCGGTCTCCGCCTGTAAAGACACCGTGATGTCTCGGTCTCCGCCTGTAAAGAGACCGTGCTGTCTCTGTCTCCGCCTGTGAAGAGACCGTGCTGTCTCGGTCTCCGCCTGTGAAGAGACCATGCTGTCTCGATATCCACATGTGAAGAGACCGTGCTGTCTCGGTCTCCGCCTGTGAAGAGACCGTGCTGTCTCGGTCTCCGCCTGTGAAGAGACCGTGATGTCTCGGTCTCGGGCATGACGGGAGGACGGCATGGATTGCTTATCTTGGGACCTTCATAGCATGTATCCGATTCAGTCATTCGCAGAATGTGCATTAGAAGTTAGGCACGCGGTGACTTTACAAGGTTGGATGCAGAAGCTTTGCACATTGAAGTTATGCCTGCAAACAGAGCTATCAAGAGTGCAGCCAATGTAGTGCCTCAGATTTTGGCAGAAGCTCATTTAGAACAACCTATCTCAGCCGGTGTTAACTAGAATATTGCCGACATCTGACTCGTCTGCTGAATATGGTGTGCGTATGCTAAACTGAAGGACGTCTTTTCAAAATTTCCAATTGACATAGGTGTCAATTGGATCAGCTACATCATGCCTGTTCTCAGTTGTCTTTCTAATACACAATGTTGCCCCTACCACTTGGAAAAATATACGGCTGATGCTTCCAAGTGCTATTTGTGGTCATCTCGAGCTCAGCGTGAATGTGTGAACAGAGGGGAGCACAGTTTTCCATTTCTGGGAAGAATCATCCATACCGAAGCAATCTAAACCCAACAAATGCATCTGAATTATTCCAGCCTCTAGCACCAAAACAGGCGCAATGCCCTGTGCTCACATTTCTCCAGAATGAAAGTGCCTTCCAACATCACTGAAGACAACGCGGACCCCGAGACAACAGTAGTGACCTGGGTCACGTGGTGTCACGTGGTGGCCGGCGTGACCGGCCTGCAAACGTACCGGAGCGCCAGCTGCAGTTGCAGGTGTCTTCTATCATAGTGCGAGTACACTCGCCATCGCTGTGCCACCACCAACAGAGTGTCACCTGGCTGGGAGACGATCAAGCCAACCAGCTGGGTTACGTCCGACACAGCACCACAGGGTCAGCTGCCCTCCTTGTGGTTATGATGTTATCAACAGAAGAAGTCTGCTGACAGGCCTCCGTTTTTAGTCATCGGCGGGCGGCAGCTGAAGCACTTTTCCCTTTGAGAAACTCTGAGAGGATGTGTTGATCGTGGATGGCGGATAGCCATGGCCGTGCATGCACTGAATAGCGACTGTCCTGGTTGTTGCCACACTGTGCTTGAGGTGCACTTTGAGGAAGCAATGAATGACTGATAAACATAATTCATCAATGATGGAAAAGTGGGGCGGCGAATTGTTAACACGTCCCGCGACGGGACCTCGACCCTGGGCGTGACCTGACGGCGGGACCTGACGATGTGACCGGGCGGTGGGACCTCGACCCTGGGCGTGACCTGACGGCGGGACCTGACGATGTGACCGGGCGGTGGGACCTCGACCCTGGGCGTGACCTGACGGCGGGACTTGACGATGTGACCGGGCGGTGGGACCTCGACCCTGGGCGTGACCTGACGGCGGGACCTGACGGTGTGACCGGGCGGTGGGACCTCGACCCTGGGCGTGACCTGACGGCGGGACCTGACGATGTGACCGGGCGGTGGGACCTCGACCCTGGGCATGACCTGACGGCGGGACTTGACGATGTGACCGGGCGGTGGGACCTCGACCCTGGGCGTGACCTGACGGCGGGACCTGACGATGTGACCGGGCGGTGGGACCTCGACCCTGGGCGTGACCTGACGGCGGGACCTGACGGTGTGACCGGGCGGTGGGACCTCGACCCTGGGCGTGACCTGACGGCGGGACCTGACGATGTGACCGGGCGGGGGGACCTCGACCCTGGGCGTGACCTGACGGCGGGACCTGACGGTGTGACCGGGCGGTGGGACATCGACCCTGGGCGTGACCTGACGGCTATCGACTTGCCAGGGAAAACCCCTGATCCGATGGGCTTTACGCCAGCTGTCATAAAACAACTATGAGTGTATAAGATGAGAAGACCATGACACGCTGCAATGGTTGCAAACTTCAGTTTAGGTTGGTCATATGGGGAAATAAGGCTTAGCTCATATCATTATCCATAGATGTGCGAGTACGCCTACATCCATCGCCTGAAATAACTCCCGGAGCACAATAATTTGAAATGCACCCCGTTCTGAGCTCCAACAGGGAAACAAAATGTTCTGCGAACGATTGGGGGCCGGAGTTTTTCAGCTCAAAGTTATTCTTCATTCGAAAAGTTTCAAGATCTCACCATTGGCGGGTATGGTTTTCACACGGAGCATTGCTGGCACGATTGTTTTCTGTCTCAGAGAACCGGTGGCAGCTAGCTCATCATTGGTGTGTCAAGTTGACGTTGGAGAAGCTGTTAGGTCCAGAAGTGCAAACGAAGCCTAAGCTAGCTGTCTCCTAAAAAAGCTTGGCTTTTCCGTCTACAGTTGAGTTCTAGGGTGGCATTTGAAACTTCGACAAAACCACAAACATCAAGAAATACCGAGGACTGAAATTTTGTTTTCCTTTGGATTATCATGATCATGCTTTTCCTCACGCTGGTCCAGAAACCGCCAGTGGTGCACTTGTTGTCTTCTCAATACCTCATTGCATCTCAGTCCATGGAACGGGCAATGCCACCTGGCTGCATGAGATACAGAAACCGAGCAAGCATCATGGGGATATTAAAATATAAAAAGGAAAGAAAAAGCAATCTCACCAGATTTGTGGATATTCGGACTTGTAGCGGATAAGGAGCTGATAATTGGACATTAAATATGAATTACCAAACCTCTCTTAGATAAGATAAGCAGAAAGCATGTTTCTGTATATTCATCGAGCGCATGGCACATGTTAAGCGACGCAGCGTCGATTGCTGCAGCAAAAACGAATCTAGGAAAGTAGACTTGCCTTCAATGGGTTTAGAAATATGGCCAGTTACCCGTATCGGTGAGGTAATCCAGCTTACGTTCAATTGAAACACTTCAGGGTTGAAAAGGCCAGCAATCGATAATGGCCAACAACGATGGGTATTGACATGGTCCTCATTGCCGAAATGGCTGTCATTTGTGTGATGTTTGTTCTTATGTATTTGTATCGGTATTTCGCAACATAGCCTATGTACAACCATAATAATGTTTAGTTTGGCACCATGTTTACAGTGTCTTCCGTAAATGAATAAGGTGTGTGTATGCGTGTGACAGATTGTGATTTGTTCCCAGGTGCCATTCCAATCAAAGACTTGCTTGCTGAAATACCCCATTGTTATAAGGATATGGAAGTCACTGCAATCAACTATGGCGATGAATATGGCACGCCTGACCTACGGCATTTTGCCTGATGACTGCTTGTTTACCAGACAACGGAAATACTTTCCTGCTTATCACATTCGTTTTCTTGTTTTGCAATTGGAAGCAGAAGCTTAAGTGAGACGCCCAAACATCGACATCTGTACATAACAACATCATTTTCCATGGCGTTTAGACCAACTACGATAATCTGTCTATACAGCTTTTTCATAAGCACCGTACGATACTGTAGCGAACATCTATGTGGAGTATTCTATTGATGCTTGGTGTGCGTGTAGCAATGTAGCAAGTGAACAGTATATAATCGTGGAAGAGTACCACTAGGAAACATATGTCGTTCTCCTTAGATTTGTAAACCGGATGTCTCAACGCAATGATTACGGAAATGTACTTAGTGATGAATTGTGGTATAGAAATTGCAATACAAATATGCCTTATGCTATGTCGAATGTCATTCCATACCATGTCATTCCATTCTATGCTATGCAAAAATGCTATGCTATGTAATTGGAGCATGTGCCCCTGGGAATTATATGTCAAGACGCGAAAATAAATGATAGCAGAATGTGAGATAGACAATCGCAGCCGAAAACTGCAGAACCACGTTCAAAACGATTTGTTCAAACTAATTCCAATTTGCTACTTATGTACTGTGCGGAAGTTTTCACCCACCCCATGACTAGGTGTAGTGGATGCAAACCAAGTCAAAGTCCGTCACTTTCACATATTTTTTTTTCGGAGCTTGTCACGGAGCTAGTGACAATGAGCTCATGTATCAGTGTGGAGGCATATCGTGGGCATCATATGACCTCCACAGAACCGCTTTTGCTGCAGTGATTTAATGTCTCTGATATAAAGAAAGACAGGCGAAATGTAGATGGTGTGCATAAGGAGCACGCTGTCGCCTAAGATGGCCAATGCTTTCGGCTTTCGGAACGCACCGACAAGTCAAAGGGTCAAACGCAGGACAGAGCCTGACATTCGGAACTCGCCAGCGGTGCTTACGTGCCGTTCCAGTGTGCAGCGACGCCTGAATCTTGCGTATGACGGAGGCGAGCTTTGTGCCGCGGCCCTGTTGGTGCACCATGCTCGACCAGCGTGCGTACGCCTGCCACCAGGGTGCGTACACGCGCCCCTCCAGCCTGACCGGCGGCCAGCCGCCCGGTCGGCGACCACGTCCTCCAGCTGTGTCCCGACGCCCAGCTGCCCCTGCCGGCCGCCGACGATCTCGACCCGGCTCGGTCCACTCGAGCACCGCTCCGACCCCGTCCTTCTGCCACCGGGTGTCGTCAGCGCTCCGACCCCGTCCTTCTGCCACCGGGTATCGGCTGGGTTCGCGCCGGTCGTCACCGTTCCGACCCCGTCCTTCTGCCACCGGGTGTCGGCTGGGTTCGCGCCGGTCGTCACCGTTCCGACCCCGTCCTTCAGCCACCGGGTGTCGGCTGGCTGTCACGCCCCTTCCCCGGTCGCGTTCACGCCGGTCGTCACCGCCCCGTCCTTCTGCCACCGGGTGTCGGCTGGGTTCGCGCCGGTCGTCACGTCCGACCCCGTCCTTCTGCCACCGGGTGTGGGTTCGCGCCGGTCGTCACCGCTCCGACCCCGTCCTTCTGCCACCGGGTGTCGGCTGGGTTCGCGCCGGTCGTCACCGCTCCGACCCCGTCCTTCTGCCACCGGGTGTCGGCTGGGTTCGCGCCGGTCGTCAGCGTTCCGACCCCGTCCTTCTGCCACCGGGTGTCGGCTGGGTTCGCGCCGGTCGTCAGCGCTCCGACCCCGTCCTTCTGCCACCGGGTGTCGGCTGGGTTCGCGCCGTCGTCACGCTCCGCCCCGTCCTTCTGCCACCGGGTGTCGGCTGGGTTCGCGCCGGTCGTCACGTTCCCCCCTCCTTCCTCCTTCTGCCACCGGGTGTCGGCTGGGTTCGCGCCGGTCGTCACCGCTCCGACCCCGTCCTTCTGCCACCGGGTGTCGGCTGGGTTCGCGCCGGTCGTCAGCGCTCCGACCCCGTCCTTCTGCCACCGGGTGTCGGCTGGGTTCACGCCGGTCGTCAGCGTTCCGACCCCGTCCTTCTGCCACCGGTGTCGGCTGGGCTCGCGCCGGTCGTCACCGTTCCGACCCCGTCCTTCTGCCACCGGGTGTCGGCTGGGTTCGCGCCGGTCGTCACCGTTCCGACCCCGTCCTTCTGCCACCGGGTGTCGGCTGGGTTCGCGCCGGTCGTCAGCGTTCCGACCCCGTCCTTCTGCCACCGGGTGTCGGCTGGGTTCGCGCCGGTCGTCACCGCTCCGACCCCGTCCTTCTGCCACCGGGTGTCGGCTGGGTTCGCGCCGGTCGTCAGCGCTCCGACCCCGTCCTTCTGCCACCGGTGTCGGCTGGGCTCGCGCCGGTCGTCACCGCTCCGACGGCCTTGCCGCCGGAATCTTCGCAGCGGGCGACTAGCTCGCAAGGTGCAGGTGCGCGCAAGCTCGACGCACGTGCGCTCCGTTTCGGCCGGGGACAGTCGGCCTGAAGGCGACAGTCGGCAAGATCTCAGTGCCACCTCCCATCCGGTTGATGCTCTGGAGATGCAGCGGCTGGTGAAGAGCCACGATCTCAGTGCTTCTTCTCGATCGGCTGTTGTTCTTGGGGTGCCGATGTTGCGGAGGCGCGTTCTCGCTGCCGATTCTCTGCCAGCCGTTGTTCTGCCGGTGCTGATGTTGCAGAAGCACAGTTTCAGTGCCGTCTCGGCAGTAAGCGGCACTGCGGAGGTGCGGCTCTGGCGCAGTGTCTCGGCGGCCGGCGTTCGGTAAGCACGACAGGCACGGTAGGCACGACGGGCACGGTAGGCACGGCGGGCACGGCGGGCACGGCGGGCACGATCCCGACAACTCTGGCCGGCCGGCACACCTCAGTCGACGCCCGAGCCGGGCCGGATCAGACGCGTCTCTGAACCGGCGGACGTCGCCGTCCCGGAGGCCAGTCCAGCCACCCAGCGGACCCGCCCGCCCCCCCCCCCACACCACGGGGCGGGGCGTCCCCGGCCGGCGGTCTAACGGGCCGCCCAGTCAGCCGAGAAAGCGCGCCACACGCGGCCGCCGGATCGCACGCGCACCGGGCTTCACACGCTCCTAGTCTGACCAATGGCAGGTGGACAGCTCGCCAACGCGTAGCTACACTGAGACAATGACAGATTGGAGGCAGACGCCGAGGCGGGAGGTGGGACTGTTGCCGAGGCGACGGCTCTCAGTCTCAGAAGCCAGCCGAGCTTCGGCAGCCACGAGCTTTGGCGCTTGTGAAGCAATGGGAACATCAGCTGACGAAGCTGTCCGTCACCGAAACGGAACACTTTCTGAGCGAGTTCGGCGACAATCTGTGCTAACCTTCGGTCACTATGAGAAGACCGAGTTATGTACACTTCTCATCGACAGCATAATGTTTGCATCACAGCTATGGCCCCCTGAGAACCGAGAGATTCTGGAAAACGAGGGCGTTAGGACAATTGCGGAGATTCAAAATTGCTTTTCAATACTGTGTATGGTTGGCTGCCGCAGAACGCGTGCGCACATGGGGACAGGTAAGCTGCCGCATCAATATATGGCATCAGTGTCCCGCCCGTCATGCATCACACTGATCAGCTTGCACGTATCAATCAGCAACATTACTGGACAGCAGTATCTGGAGCACAAAATGTATTGGCACGATGTCACGTGCGCGACCGAAATCAACAGGAGGAAATCTTTATCACTACTAATGTGTTTCATTAAAAACATTTTGAATACAATTGAACACATTGCTCTCCGTTTTGGTTGTATGTACCTACTTCATTCTACTGAAAGGTGCTCAGACGTAGGGATGGATCCAGGAATTTTCCTGGGGGAGAGGGCATCCACCCGGGGTGGTGGACACCACCCTACAGCCATCACCACCCGGGGTGGTGGACACCACCATACAGCCATCACCACCCGGGGTGGTGTACACCACCATACAGCCATCACCACCCGGGGTGGTGGACACCACCCTACAGCCATCACCACCCGGGGTGGTGGACACCACCCTACAACCATTACCACCCAGGGTGGTGGACACCACCCTACAGGCATCACCACCAGGGTGGTGGACACCACCCTACAGCCATCACCACCCGGGGTGGTGGACACCACCCTACAGCCATCACCACCCGGGGTGGTGTACACCACCCTACAGCCATCACCACCCGGGGTGGTGGACACCACCCTACAGCCATCACCACCCAGGGTGGTGGACACCACCCTACAGGCATCACCACCCAGGGTGGTGGACACCACCCTACAGGCATCACCACCCAGGGTGGTGGACACCACCCTACAGCCATCACCACCCGGGGTGGTGGACACCACCCTACAGCCATCACCACCCGGGGCGGTGGACACCACCCTACAGCCATCACCACCCGGGGTGGTGGACACCATCCAAGCTGAATATGCCATGCTCGGTGTGAATTGTGAGGGTGTGACATGGCATAGCCTGTTGCCTACGCTCATTACGGGGTTTAATGAAATATAGATATACTGATACGAGCCCGAACGACACCTGGTGCTCATTGCATGGCTGTACCTGAAATAGACTTGGTGCACATGTTTCAGGCTGCCGATATCCACGTCAGGGCAATCCGACCTTCGACCTGGCATGACCAGCCATTGGCTGACGGGTTCTGAGACATCACATACAAAATGTGACACTACTGGATTCGCATCGCAACACGAAATACGCTGGCTTAATCTGGAGACTATGTCTTGGCGGGCGGCGACCTGGTGGTCACTGACCTTCAGGTGCCGAGGCTGGCGGACCATGCAGGAAAAGTGAGAGATTACTACACCTATAGGGGACATAATTAACCAATGGAAAACAAAACGTTACAGTGGTGATCACTACCATGTGGTGTTCGAAATGCTTCTTTGCATGAAATATTTAACATGTTAGTGTGTTTGGTTTCGGAATGTTTCCAAAGCATGCTTGGGTGGTTTATGAGACGTATTTTTGCATCAGGCCTTGCCAAGTTACCTAATATAATCATTTCATGCAAACGCCTTGACAGAACTGGAGCATTGATGTGCTTCTGATACAGTACAAATACGTGCATGAATCGACAACGATCCTAATGTACATATGACACAATTTGATAATTGCGACACACCAATTATCTCTAGACGCCCTCATCCATGTAGAAAACCAACTGGCTTCGATCCAGCAGCCACAAAAAAAAACACTCCGACTACTTTGCGTTGTAATGAGATTCCTGGAAGGAAGACGGAAATAGCGCCAATTAAAGGTGAGAAAAATGGACTCCAATGCCCAAACTTAACAGTGTAGCAATTAGCATGAACTGAAAGCAATAGCACTTTGTGAACCTACACTTGCACTGACGATAGCGTATATCTAAATTGACTTCCTCGCGATAGGAATCGACAAATCGCTCTTTTCCATTAAGTCTCAATTCTGCCTGCCCTTGGCCTATATTTCTTACATTTTGCATGTCTAATTCCAGTTATAGCGATAAATTGTAACACTACTGACAACAACAACAACAAAAAACGTTATTGTAGATAAGAAGTGGTCGCGAATCGGCATTCATGAGAGGAACATCAAGAAGAGCATCAGCATCATCTTAAGCCAATGGTGTCGCCATAAACATTTCGAACCATTTGAACCCACCCAGAAACACATCCACATCCGAACAAATACATAGGCATGGATAGGCATACCTCACTTTTACCTAGGGTTGCCTTCATGTCTCAATGGATCAAGCCAACTCGAGAAAAGAAATGTCATCGGGCCTTTCATCTCGTCTTTGATGTGATGTGACCTTCGGGACTAACTAGAGTACTTCCATCGAATTGGCCCAGCAAAATGGGTATATAAACATGTGTCCAATGCGAAAAAAAATACTTCATGCTAAATATGTTGACCTGCGATGGCTTGCCCACGACCTGCCCCAGTGCTCAAATCGGTATCGTACTCATGTATTACCTCTGTCTATCAATCCACCTATATATTTATAAACATAGATAGACAGATAAATATAAAGGTAAATGGATAGATAGAGGTAATACATGAGCACGATATCGATTTAAGCATTGGGGCGGGTTGTAGGCATGCCAGCAATGGTAGACAGGCCTATATACATACACATATATATATATATGCATATATATATATACAAATATATGCATATATACATATATATATATATACATATAAACTTTTACAGAAATCAGGTCCACACTTCCTCTTTCAATTTCCCGGATTTATACACCATCTGGGGAAAACGCAGGCCGTTTTAATCCTTCGCATGACCTCAAACCTGACCTTCGACCTGTGCTTGATTTGTACATATGTTTGAAGTCGGCGTGATGAGATCTTTCTAATGAATTTTGATAGCTTAAATCGATTTATTGATTCCTGAAATAACTATGGGGAAGTATTTCCCACACCCAATCGATGGCGTTCAACTTGGACGCTAATCTCTGCTGGCTTAAATACGCAGTGGATGTATTGGAAGAGAACAATGTCTAGGCAATTATGAGCTGAATATTTAAGCAGATTACCACACAGGGTACTCCTCTACAACATCACGCATGCCATAGACTTGGATTTCCAGAACGGCTGGACAATGAGCCGGGTCGCATCGTACAACCCGTTACAAACGGCGGTACTAGCATGCAGCAGCCACAGAGGCTGTCTTTCACATTCGAACTGTCTAGAAACTGAGAATGCATATTTTGCTGATATTCGCCGAGGTTATGCAGAGCATATGTTGATGGTGCACATGTTCATACTGAGAGGGTTCCGGAAAATCGATGGCGCGGTGTGCACAAGTCTTCTCCGCCGATCGAGAACGAGAATAAATAACACGTACGTACTCACATCTGGCCGGGAGGAAAGGCTGACGAACGGCCGTACGGACAGGGCAGCCGTCTCGTGCCGCCCAGTGTTACGCGGCCCCCCAGTCTCGTGCCGCCCAGTCTCGTGCCGCCCAGCGTTATGCGGCCGCCCAGTCTCGTGCCGCCCAGTGTTACGCGGCCGCCCAATCTCGTGCCGCCCAGTGTTACGCGGCCGCCCAGTCTCGTGCCGCCCAGTGTCACGCGGCCGCCCAGTCTCGTGCCGCCCAGTGTTACGCGGCCGCCCAGTCTCGTGCCGCCCAGTGTTACGCGGCCGCCCAGTCTCGTGCCGCCCAGTGTTACGCGGCCGCCCAGTCTCGTGCCGCCCAGTGTCACGCGGCCGCCCAGTCTCGTGCCGCCCAGTGTCACGCGGCCGCCCAGTCTCGTGCCGCCCAGTCTCGTGCCGCCCAGTGTTACGCGGCCGCCCAGTCTCGTGCCGCCCAGTGTTACGCGGCCGCCCAGTCTCGTGCCGCCCAGTGTTACGCGGCCGCCCAGTCTCGTGCCGCCCAGTGTTACGCGGCCGCCCAGTGTCACGCGCGCCCAGTCTCGTGCCGCCCAGTGTTACGCGGCCGCCCAGTCTCGTGCCGCCCAGTCTCGTGCCGCCCAGTGTTACGCGGCCGCCCAGTCTCGTGCCGCCCAGTGTTACGCGGCCGCCCAGTCTCGTGCCGCCCAGTGTCACGCGGCCGCCCAGTCTCGTGCCGCCCAGTGTTACGCGGCCGCCCAGTCTCGTGCCGCCCAGTGTCACGCGGCCGCCCAGTCTCGTGCCGCCCAGTGTTACGCGGCCGCCCAGTCTCGTGCCGCCCAGTGTCACGCGGCCGCCCAGTCTCGTGCCGCCCAGTGTGTACGCGGCCGCCCAGTCTCGTGCCCCAGGCCGCCCAGTTTACGCGGCCGCCCAGTCTCGTGCCGCCCAGTGTTACGCGGCCGCCCAGTCTCGTGCCACGCGGCCGCCCAGTCTCGTGCCGCCCAGTGTTACGCGGCCGCCCAGTCTCGTGCCGCCCAGTGTCACGCGGCCGCCCAGTCTCGTGCCGCCCAGTGTTACGCGGCCGCCCAGTCTCGTGCCGCCCAGTGTCACGCGGCCGCCCAGTCTCGTGCCGCCCAGTGTTACGCGGCCGCCCAGTCTCGTGCCGCCCAGTGTTACGCGGCCGCCCAGTCTCGTGCCGCCCAGTGTTACGCGGCCGCCCAGTCTCGTGCCGCCCAGTGTCACGCGGCCGCCCAGTGTTACGCGGCCGCCCAGTCTCGTGCCGCCCAGTCTCGTGCCGCCCAGTGTCACGCGGCCGCCCAGTCTCGTGCCGCCCGGTGTTACGCGGCCGCCCAGTCTCGTGTCGCCCAGTGTCACGCGGCCGCACGTCGCGTCACGAGGCGGGACGCACGGCCGAGCGGCGGCGGAGGGTGGCCGGCCCGCTAACGCCGGCCGGTTTACCCCAGAAAGGCCGGCCACTTAGCCGCGCCGTGGCGACCTGTCGCCGGCCGCGCCGCGCCGCGAGCAAAAACAATGGTCCGCCGCGCGGAGCCCACCGACAGGCCGCCGCGGCGCCTTTCATCTGCGGACGCGCGAGCCGGCCCGGCGACCGGACAGGCGATCAAGCGCGGGCCGAACGCGTCCCTGTGTCGTGGCCGGGCCGGGCATCGGCTCCGACCCTGAGGTGGGCGCCGGGCGTCGGCGCCGACCCTGAGGTGGGCGCCAGGCGTCGGCCCCGACCCTGGGGTGGCCGGGCAGGGCGTCGGCGCCGACCCTGAGGTGGGCGCCGGGCGTCGGCGCCGACCCTGAGGTGGGCGCCGGGCGTCGGCGCCGACCCTGAGGTGGGCGCCGGGCGTCGGCGCCGACCCTGAGGTGGGCGCCGGGCGTCGGAGCCGACCCTGAGGTGGGCGCCGGGCGTCGGAGCCGACCCTGAGGTGGCCGGGCCGGGCGTCGGAGCCGACCCTGAGGTGGGCGCCGGGCGTCGGCGCCGACCCTGAGGTGGGCGCCGGGCGTCGGAGCCGACCCTGAGGTGGGCGCCGGGCGTCGGCGCCGACCCTGAGGTGGGCGCCGGGCGTCGGCGCCGACCCTGAGGTGGGCGCCGGGCGTCGGCGCCGACCCTGAGGTGGGCGCCGGGCGTCGGCGCCGACCCTGAGGTGGGCGCCGGGCGTCGGAGCAGACCCTGAGGTGGGCGACGGACCTGCCGAGTAGTCAACCGAAACGTCCAGCGGCGGCCCGTGTTGGCCGCTGGGTCGCCGGCACCAGATCAGGCCCATTTGCCCGCTGATCTGGGAGGAGTGGAGCGGCGTCGGAAGTCGGATAGCGAGCTGTTCCGGAGTGTGCTTCAGGACCCGGTAGGTGGAAGTCTCCCACGCGAACCGTCAGGACCGCCCGTGGAATACCTCAGAAAGGATTGGTTGCTTTCTCAGACAAGGGCATTGGATGGCGATGAGCCACTATTGCAATTCATCAAAAATGGGGGGCTCCAGATTCGTTGACGGTGGATGTTTTTTTTGAATGAAGTACATTAGATGACTGAATCGGGCGAACTAAAGAGGACAAAGTACTAACCACTGCATGAACGGATATCCATAATGCCCATTGATGGTGGCAATGCAGAATGCTCACACGATACCAAGAGCATGCCTGTGAAAAGTAGCAGATAATTGTCAAAATGTATACGCCAGCTCAGTGAAAGTGTAAAACAAAAATTATAATCTTCCGTCATAATAGAAGATTCTATCGCTTAGATAATTATCTAAGCGATATAATGTCATTTAAATGACCTGTGCTTCTGAAGCTCAGTTGCGAAACTTATGCAAATGGCCAGGTAAATGGGACTGACATCGATTGACTCACTTATTTCCGCATTACATGATCAACATTGTCACCAACTCATGTTGAGCAATTATAGAAATGACATGAAGAGGCTGACTATACCATTAAAAGGAATAATAGTCCAACCAGTGACTGGCCAGGAAGCAATGACACCTCCCTACATGCTGGACCTCCTGACAGAATCATAAAGAATAAAAATGTACTTGTGACGTTTCGCATAGCAAATGAGCAGAAAAAATTCCCAGTTTGCGAATCGCAACCTTTTTGTTCTTCGGTTACTTAAGTCACATATTTTGTTCAGAACTTGTGAGGAAGCTTAAGCTCCAGCAACTTAAGTTTCATAGCTACTTAAGTTCCACAGCTTAAGTTTCATCCGTCGATATGATTTTGTGGGTAGCTGCCTGATGTGGTACAGCAACAAGAACAGCGCATTACTCGTCACGTTTACTATTGCCCAGCAAATGTGACATGACTTTGGTTGGCAAAAGTCAGGCGCTGAAGTGCTTGCGTACTCGCTGCAAACTGCACTAGCTAATGCATACTATTATGCATATCAAGATATATAAAAAATATATATATATATATATATATATACATATATATACGAGGAAAGAATGTAACAACAAACAGATTCCGAAAACATTACGTTTTAATAGCAATTTAGAAGATAAAGTTTGCAGGCATCCTTTGGACAGAATGCAGCACAGAGCAAGCTCTCATCATGAGTAACACCCGCCCCGCCAAGCGTGACACCCAGCGCCAGACGGTAAGTGAGCATTCTGTCTATTGAGGGAAATCGGGCAGGCTGCGTTCCTCGAAGAGGCACCTCACAGAAAATTCGGGCGGCTTGCCGACTGTCATAAAGCCATTTACCTTTACTGTACCATCTGACGCACTTCCGTTACTTACTGCGCCGGTGAAACTGCCATTATAAACGTTGACATTCTCCACAGACAGATGTTTACGGAACGAAATTGTTTGATACTGCTCTGCATGCCCCACGGAGATAAATGCTCGTGGATATTGTAGTGTCATCTTCAGGATGTCGCTGAGTGCTCACATTCGTAGCGGGCCTCTCACCAGAGATCCTCATCGAAGAAGAAACTGCTTACGTCGACATCAGCATTGGCAGGTTCCGCCAGGTGGCATCCATAGTTTGTAGTGTGTGCTGGCCCGCTGACTCCACTTTACATCTGCAGATTGTAGCGTATTTGTTGGCCCACTGATGCCACGCGAACCGCTGATAAATTACGTGACATCTGTAGTGTGTGGTGTTTGTTGGCCCGCTGATAGCACGTGATATCTGTAGTTTATAGTATCTTTGTTGGCCTGCTGGTGCCACGTTACGTTTATAGCTTGTAGTGCCTTTGCTGGCCCGCTGACGCCACATGACATTTGGTTTGCACCGCAAAACATTTGGTCCATGTGATGCATCGCATTACTGCGCATACGATGTCTGCGAAAACTTGAAGCCAACAATCCTCGCTTGTTGTGTACGAACGGTTCGTTCGTCTTCTATACAGGCACGGTTCGTCTGAAGGTCAGCACTCTTCCTCTCATGTGTGATGACGATCATCTCAATAAAATGACTGCGTGGAACATGTCCGCCACATGCCACCCGGTGGGGCCGCTGTTGAGCTTACCGAGGCGATGGTGGTGTCGGAGTTCAACCAACAAGCTCAGCACACCGTGTGCACAAGAATAGGCATGCTGGGAAATGCGAAGAATGGAACAGGATTTTGCGCTAGTGCTGGCCTTTCCATATCATGATAACATTCATATTTTGCGTCGTCAGTACATGCTGAGGTCAGGTACTGCGCTATATATGCGGATAGCATCATCCGAGTTTATGTGCTCAGTGCCATTTTCCAGGTTCCAGTCCACATGCATCGCACATTCGAATATTTGAATCATCCCAACCATTTGCATTTGAACGATACACCTGGTGCGATCTATTTAAAATTTCCGTGTAGTTAGTGCTCTGCCGACATCCCAGCGGAACTGGGACTAGCAGCTCCTCTGCCGATATCCCAGCGGTACTGGGACTAGCAGCTGCTCTGTCGATATCCCAGCCGAGCTGGGACTAACAGCTGCTCTGTCGCTATGTCTGCGATACTGGGACTAGCGGCTCCTCTGCCGACATCCCAGCGGAACTGGGACTAGCAGTTGCTCTATCGATATCCCAGCGGAACTGGGACTAAGAGCTGCTTTGCCGATATCTCAGCGGAACTGGGACTAGCAGCTACTCTGTCGCTATGTCTGCGGTACTGGGACTAGCAGCTCCTCTGCCGATATCCCAGCGGTACTGGGACTAGCAGCTCCTCTGCCGATATCCCAGCGGTACTGGGACTAGCAGTTGCTCTGCCGATACCTCAGCGGTACTGGGACTAGCAGTTGCTCTGCCGATGTCCCAGCGGTACTGGGACTAGCAGCTCCTCTGCCGATATCCCAGCGGAACTGGGACTAGCAGCTGCTCTGTCGATATCCCAGCGGAGCTGGGACTAGCAGCTGCTCTGTCGCTATGTCTGCGGTACTTGGACTAGCAGCTCCTCTGCCGACATACAATTCGAACGGGACTGCCGTTGAGCGGACACCCCCGTGAGCGGGCGTACCATGAGCGGACATCTCCGTGAGCGGGCGTGCCGTGAGCGGGACACCTCCATGAGCGGGCGTGCCGTGAGCGGACACCTCCGTGAGGGGACACCTCCATGAGTGGGCGTGCCGTGAGCGGGACACCTCCATGAGCGGGCGTGCCGTGAGCGGACACCTCCGTGAGGGGACACCTCCGTGAGCGGACACCTCCGTGAGGGGACACCTCCGTGAGGGGACACCTCCGTGAGGGGACACCTCCGTGAGGGGACACCTCCGTGAGGGGACACCTCCGTGAGTGGGCGTGCCGTGAGCGGACACCTCCGTGAGCGGGCGTGCCGTGAGCGGAAACCTCCGTGAGCGGGCGTGCCGTGAGCGGAAACCTCCGTGAGCGGACACCTCCGTGAGGGGACACCTCCGTGAGCGGGCGTGCTGTGAGCGGACACCTCCGTGAAGCCGGCGCCGCTCCGGCCCGGTGCCGGCTTCACGAGAACTCGTGCCGTGTCAAAAGGCCGGACATGCGTCCGATTGTGACGGCTGGCGAGGCGGCGGCAGGGGTCACGGCGGCAGGACACGGCACGGCCGCTCCGGCCCCGCCCGTACCCGATTTCCCTGCACATTCACTTGTGCACGACTCGGGCCGGCAAAAAAGCGCGGGAAAAGCAGCCAGAAGCACGAAATGACAGAGTGGGATATAGTAGCGTACTTGTTAAACGCCTGCTAGCTCCAACAGCCTAACACTTGGCGAATTTACATGCAAGTACGTACTTCAGAAGAAAACAATTACAAACACAATACGGAAAAGGGATGACCTGCATGTGTTCGCATTCTTTACTTGACAGGATATTTTGCACAAATAGTCAGGCGTGGCCCTAATACTGAGAAAATTCAGAGAATGTTCAAGTTTGTCTTGAATGCACACACTTCTCGCTCGAAGAACCCTCTACTCAAGGAGAATGTTGTCACTACGACATTACACCCAGGCTAATCCAACGCCTGGTCAACAGGCAGACTTTGGCATTCGTGCTAAGCGACACCACGAGAGACAATGCCATCAAACAGGCACTTCGCCTGTTTGATGTCCAGCATGCATGCAGCATGCACTCGCCGCCACTTGACGAAACATGAAGCATTGCCGTCACTGCCACCGGCAGGCCTTTCCACTGGCGCAGTGTCCACTGCTGCTGCCTGGACGACCCACTACTCGGCCGCTGTCGCTCCGTTCTCCTCCACTTCCCGCGCGCTCTCATGACGTCGGGCTCGGGTGCGCCAAGCAGCTTCATTGCGCCATTATCGCCGAAATACGGCCACGCTTGAATTCAGAGGTGAGACGGACGCGGCGACGGCGGGCCATAAAAAGCGCGCGCCACCGCGCGATTGGCTACCGCCCGACGCGCCATAAAGCGGTCGAAAAAGCGCGCGCCGCCGGCCGAGCGCGCCGAGCGCGCCGTTCACCGTGCAGAGCGTCGGTCATGCGACGCCGTGTTGGCGCGGCGATCGCGGAGGGCGCGCGAGGCGTGCGACACCCGCCGGCGGGCCGGACGGCCGGCACGACTGGTGCGACTCGTGCGTGCGGCACACGCAGCCGAGCGTGCGCCCCGCGAAATCGGCGCCGACGAGCCGGCGGCCAGAGTGACAATGTGTCGTGCCGCCACGGCTCATTGCGCGCCGACCAACGGTTCATGATCGGGGCGGGTCGTGAGGCGGCGCCAGTAACAAGCTAGCTGGCCGCGGCCGGTGACCGGTGACAGTGAGCGGTGGGGGCGAGCTGGCGTCGACACCACACCACACCGGGCAGGTCTGTCTAGCCACCAGACACTGGGCCGATAACGTCGACACCACACCACACCGGGCAGCCACCAGATACTGGGCCGATAACGTCAGCACCACACCACACCGGGCAGCCACCAGATACTGGGCCGATAACGCCGACACCACAACACACCGGGCAGCCACCAGATACTGGGCCGATAACGTCGACACCACACCACACCGGGCAGCCACCAGATACTGGGCCGATAACGTCGACACCACACCACACCGGCCAGGTCTGTCTAGCCACCAGACACTGGGCCGATAACGTCGACACCACGCCACACCGGGCAGCCACCAGATACTGGGCCGATAACGTCAGCACCACACCACACCGGGCAGCTAGCCACCAGACACTGGGCCGATAACGTCGACACCACACCACACCGGGCAGCCACCAGACACTGGGCCGATAACGTCGACACCACGCCACACCGGGCAGCCACCAGATACTGGGCCGATAACGTCGACACCACACCACACCGGGCAGCCACCAGATACTGGGCCGATAACGCCGACACCACAACACACCGGGCAGGTCTGTCTACCACCAGATACTGGGCCGATAACGTCGACACCACACCACACCGGGCAGCCACCAGACACTGGGCCGATAACGTCGACACCACACCACACCGGGCAGCTACCAGATACTGGGCCGATAACGTCGACACCACACCACACCGGGCAGCCACCAGACACTGGGCCGATAACGTCGACACCACACCACACCGGGCAGCCACCAGATACTGGGCCGATAACGTCGACACCACACCACACCGGGCAGCTACCAGATACTGGGCCGATAACGTCGACACCACACCACACCGGGCAGCCACCAGACACTGGGCCGATAACGTCGACACCACACCACACCGGGCAGCCACCAGATACTGGGCCGATAACGTCGACACCACACCACACCGGGCAGCCACCAGATACTGGGCCGATAACGTCGACACCACACCACACCGGGCAGCCACCAGATACTGGGCCGATAACGTCGACACCACACCACACCGGGCAGCCACCAGATACTGGGCCGATAACGTCGACACCACGCCACACCGGGCAGCCACCAGATACTGGGCCGATAACGTCGACACCACACCACACCGGGCAGCCACCAGATACTGGGCCGATAACGTCGACACCACGCCACACCGGGCAGCCACCAGATACTGGGCCGATAACGTCGACACCACACCACACCGGGCAGCCACCAGATACTGGGCCGATAACGTCGACACCACACCACACCGGGCAGCCACCAGACACTGGGCCGATAACGTCGACACCACACCACACCGGGCAGCCACCAGACACTGGGCCGATAACGTCGACACCACACCACACCGGGCAGCCACCAGACACTGGGCCGATAACGTCGACACCACACCACACCGGGCAGCCACCAGATACTGGGCCGATAACGTCGACACCACACCACACCGGGCAGCAACCAGACACTGGGCCGATAACGTCGACACCACGCCACACCGGGCAGCCACCAGATACTGGGCCGATAACGTCGACACCACACCACACCGGGCAGCCACCAGACACTGGGCCGATAACGTCGACACCACAACACACCGGGCAGGTCTGTCTAGCCACCAGATACTGGGCCGATAACGTCGACACCACACCACACCGGGCAGCCACCAGACACTGGGCCGATAACGTCAGCACCACACCACACCGGGCAGCTACCAGATACTGGGCCGATAACGTCGACACCACACCACACCGGGCAGCCACCAGATACTGGGCCGATAACGTCGACACCACACCACACCGGGCAGCCACCAGATACTGGGCCGATAACGTCGACACCACACCACACCGGGCAGCCACCAGATACTGGGCCGATAACGTCGACACCACACCACACCGGGCAGCCACCAGACACTGGGCCGATAACGTCGACACCACACCACACCGGGCAGCCACCAGATACTGGGCCGATAACGTCGACACCACACCACACCGGGCAGCTACCAGATACTGGGCCGATAGCGTCAACACCACACCACACCGGGCAGGTCTGTCTAGCCACCAGATACTGGGCCGATAACGCCGACACCACAACACACCGGGCAGCCACCAGATACTGGGCCGATAACGTCGACACCACACCACGCCGGGCAGCCACCAGATACTAGGCCGATAACGTCGGCACCACACCACACCGGGCAGCCACCAGATACTGGGCCGATAACGTCGGCACCACACCACACCGGGCAGCCACCAGATACTCGGCCGATAACGCCGACACCACAACACACCGGGCAGCCACCAGATACTGGGCCGATAACGTCAGCACCACACCACACCGGGCAGGTCTGCCTAGCCACCAGATACTGGGCCGATAACGCCGACACCACACCACACCGGGCAGCCACCAGATACTGGGCCGACAACGCCGACACCACACCACACCGGGCAGGTAGCGCGTCTGTCTAGCCGGGGTAGCTGGCCTGACAATCTTTCGCACCATTAAAACACATTGCTATTTAAGCAGTGTGCAATGTCACGAAGGCCACTATGCGCTATTGTGCGTGACGAATACGCATTACTTTTTCTACGGAAACTGACGGTACAGTCGCTTAAGCCTGTTAGCATGTTAGCATCTAAGTCGAACGATAGATATCGCTTAGATTCTCAATGTAACATCGGTTATATTGAAAGCACATGGTAAACACATACAAATAGTAACGAAGGAAAGGACAAGACAACCTAATTTGCCAAGTGTTCATCCTCTGGGGCATGAGCCTCCAGGGCGCATTGATTGCGAGACGCTAGGTCCCGAATAGCATGCTAAATGTAGAGGGAGTGAGGGTGGACACATCACTCAGTACCTATGCCTGTTTCGCCTTTCCAGTAATGCTGATTACTCAAGGACTTATTTTAAAAGTAGATGTGATGAACCATACTCTCTGTCGCCTTCCAGATTGCGGCAGAATGTTATCTGTACATTGAAATGAAGAATGTTTTTTGTTCGAAATGCTGTATTGTATATTCCAGGTTGCCTAATATGTGCGGCATATCGCGTGGTTCTAACACACGCAAAATATGCGTGACAGGGTACGCGCACGGCCTTCATTGCAATGAATCAGACATCACCAGACATATTTACTCCCCCCCCCCCCACACACACGACTTCATTTCGGGTTATCGTAGGCTCGATCTTATGCAGTCACAATACGCTGTTGAATACGTTATGCTTGAAGCTGTCGATATCTCTGTTAAATGCAATGTTATATTCTTAAGGCGCTGTTGCACATATTGATAGATAATTTAATTAAATGAACCATAATAATTTGTTTCCAGAACTAGCAGGTGCTTTTAGTATCGCTAGCCTGGATCGGTCTGAGATAAGTAAACACGTGAGAAGTGTCCCGGGGCTTGAATGGATCTGCCTGACGATATTTTCTGCTTAGCATGTCACGTGACCTATCTATGTACATGTTCCATGGACGAAAGAGATACTCTGCATTTGCAAATTTACTTTCCGTTGTCATGGCCTGCTATGCGACACCGATGTTCAGAAAACTTCCGCTGATAGAAGTCTTCCAACGTTGAGTTACTGGTTGCATGTCAACCCGTCCCGTCTCGGGGTCTTCAACCGCCACCTCAGGTTTTTCGCGGATAGCGGACGAATGGCGCAAGGCAGCGCGCCCAAATTTGGCATACCTTTTCCCACATCAATTTCACATACTGATTCAAAATTTTTCGGTCAGGTTATCTAGGGTCAACGAGTTAGTCAAGGTCAAGTGAGCTCAGCTGCAAAAAAGTTCAACTAGTCGTCACGCTTTAACGGATACAGATATTTTAATGAAACTTTCAGTGTTTGTTTATCTTTACGGATGCAACAAAACGTACAAGTGGAATGTTTTTTTTAGTTTTTGACTAGAGGATTTTGGCTAAAGCAAATTTTTTTGTTAGGGCAAGTTGACTTCCAAAAACATTTCACGGTCTGCTCCATTTGCCATTAAAAAAAAAAAAAAAATTAAAAAAAAGGGGGGCAAAACAAAATGGGTTTTTATAGCCCTGGTTGATTTCGCTGTCCTTGCTATTCCAATTTTTTTTTTCCCCAAAATGAACTCCCCAGAGTCAAAAACATACTGTATGTCGTGATAAGTCGTGAAAATCTATCCCCCCTGGTGACGTCACTTTTGGGGGAAAAATTATTTTGGAGGGTGGACCCGGACCCTACTCGTCGAGCGCTTTCGGATAACACCTCTTTCGTTTTCGTGCGATGCTTAGTTTGGAGTTTAGTTTAGAGTTTAGTCTTCATCCCCCCCCCCCGAGACGGGGTGTGAGGATTTGACCGGAAAGACGGCGCTGGTTAAGGCCATCGGTTTGCGAGTGTCGCGAAGAGCTAGAAATGATGCAGCACGAAGCTATTGACTGCACATCTAACCCGGAACGGTGATGGCAATACGTTCTCATTCCACGTCATGCATCCCACATTGATAAAAAAATATTTCAGACAGGGCTGGAGATATCTCACGAACACGGGTGGATTGAAGTCCTTATTCTCCAAATGTATTTTCAGATTTAACAGGCAGAATTATAAATTAGCCTTAGCAGAGTACCAAATCCGAATGGTCCAGACCCCATGATCCGCCCGGGATCTTCTGCCATGTTTTCAGACCGCTTACCTTAGGTGACGTTCGACCCAAGACCAGTGAACTTCGTCTCGCGTCCTACTTAGTGAGCATGCACTTGAGCACAATAACCGCCACATCTTCAGCGCAAGTGTCCGGAACAGTGCTTCGACAAAGCAGAAGAGCCACGGCTGACAGAGTCCAGAGTCGATTCTAGGTTTTGAGCAGAATTATCTGGGCTGCGCGTAAACAAAGCAGTTCGTCACGCACGCCTCCCGATATCAGCTGGAAACTCGGCCAGGCGCACGCCGGATTGTGCAGTTTGTGTCGTCGCATGCGATTGGCCGTCCGGCCGGGGCGGCGGGTGGCCTACATCTCGACGCGGCTGACCACCGCCGCCTCGCTGTTCACCAGTCACGGACCGCCGCCGCAGAGGCGGCTCCCACGCAGCGGCGTCGTGCGGCACAGTCTACCCGGCGGCGCAGGCTCGCACACTCGGTGCTAGACGCCGCGCAGTCTCCGGGCGTTGCAGTCGCCGGCCGGCGCGCTTGCCAGTGTACGGCGGCGGCCCTGGCGGCCGCGCGCTGGGCTTCGCCTTCCAGGCGAAATTTCCGTGGCCACAGCCGGGCAACCAGAGCTTTTCGCACGCACGGAAACAGTGGGCACTGCTGGGTATCTTCAGCGGAAGATAATGGATGAGTGGTGACGAGATCATTCAGTGCCTGATTATAAGTCTCGCTGGACAAAAAATAGTCGGAAACATGATTTAAGGTACATAATTCCCATACCGCAAGTCATCACGAATCAATAGTATGAACCATCAATTTCAATATTGCGGTTCTGTCTCCGAAGAAGAATCTAGTAGTGCTGGAAACACCAACTTGTGTTGCTGCAACATCGGCTGTGTTAAATGTGCAATACTTACACGACTTTGCAACGCCAGTGAAAGCCACCTTGTGGGACATATGATCCGTCCAACACACATGATCCGTCCAACACATATGGTGAATGTGTACGTCAGTTCGATCCAGGAATACAGCTGCTGTGACCCCCGCCCAACTGCGGAGTGGGCGACTTGAGGGGATCGTGCCCGTCGCTGTGCCTCCCTCTCGTTCTCACCCAGTGAATAATCAATGAACCATGAGCCAGCCAGCTGTTACCACGGCGATCCTTTTGTTTGGTCGGCGATAAAACAATTACAGAGCTGAGCACGTCCAGTCACCACGAATGCGTCCTACTATAAGGAAATGTGAAATGTCCTTTGTACGGTTTGATACCACTGCTGTATTGCATCAATTTAGTGTAGCCCGAGCACCTCCATCGACTTTTCGTGTTTACCTCAGGGCACTTGAGCTCTGCATACTATCTTTTGGAAGTTGAGTAATGTAGAAAAACAGATGGAGCAATATCGCATGGCAGCCAGCCGCCTCCCAGACCACCTCACGTCGCTGCAATGTGGCAGCACAGCACAGCTTGGTGCAGGGAGGCACAGATCTGTCTCAGGAAGCACGGCGGCCAGGATAGGCTCTGTTGGAGCGTGCGGGGGTGAAACCACATACCATGTTCAGGCAGTCGGGGTTGAAGCCAGAGAACATTAGTTCACAATCTGTTGCACTGGCTATTGGTGGAACATACGGCCTATTGGCGATGCGTACGGGCCAGTGAATCAGGCACTGGTCAAGCGTATAGATAAATGGATCAAGCACTGGCAACCCCTGCCGGTACCAGTGACTTACACCGACCAGTTGGTCGGGTGACAGATGGTCAGCGAACAGTAACCTTGCGAATGCCCTGGCTCCGACAACGTTCCAGTGTCGTGCTGATGAACACCCGGCCATGCGCTTCATTTCCAGGGTTGTATCTTTATGCGTTCGCGTGGTCACCGGGCCGTGACGTCAACAAATCCAGCTGTGCATCCATAAACAGGATTTTGCGTGCGAAAAGCTGCACATTAAATTTTGCTTACCACTGCATTTTTGCAGCTTCTTACTTGTTATGATCGGAAAGTACGATCTGTCAGTGGAAACAAACGTACACATGCAAACCTAGCCAAAATGGCGTCATCGGTTATGCATTTTAAAGAAAACTTGTCTTTACACTTCTTACTACAAAAATCACTTGACCTCGAAGAATGTCACTAGAAGTGGTCACTAGTGCAGGCATCAATTGGGAAGTGATGGTGGAGCAAAGCGAACGAGAAGTCGCGCAAGGTAGATCTAATTTATTGGCATCAGACAATCCGGTCTACCCACTGCAGCTCTGAATGAAGTTGGGTTTGCCTCAGTGTGACATATTTGGTTAGTATTCCACTCTACACTTCACTAAGGTACATCTTTGACTAATTCAAGCTAATGCATCGAATTATCTTCAAAATTGTCATGGACGTAATTGTAAAGCACAACTCCAGGTCTTAGCGGAAATAATTGATCATTGGCTAGCAGTGTACCATTATTAGTGGGTAGGAGCATGTTTTTATGGAGCCCCAAAAGCTGTTAAAAAGTGACTAGTTGGGCGAACATTATTGCATGCTATAGGTAACCCCAATGTTGCTACAATCGAGATATATTTTGCTACCTAGGGGTATCGTGCTACAATTTGTTTTATTCGTGAATTATCCTTTGCTGAATTGTTTGATATTTAATGGAAAGCTTCAGCCATTATTTGAAGTTCTTTCGAACATTCACAGCTTGATCAGTGCTAACACGGTTATTGAGGTGTATGGTATGCACCTTTCAATGTGGTTCCAGTATCACAAGGATCTACTTAGTTTGTTGTGTTCTGTGTAATCAAGTACAGGCATCGAAGTATCCTGCTCATCATAAATGCATCATGCTGTCTTTCTTGCTGACGTTTCTTGTAGTTCTGTGGTTTCCTTTCTTAGTTTTCTTCACTGCTTTGGAAACGGCATGCAGTTTCTCAGCGTGCTCCGACGATATGTCCCATTTAGTTTGTTCGAGATGGAACGAGTATCTTTTCAGCATTTGCAAAGAGAAATATTGTTCTGGTTCATGAGATCTGCAAGCAAGAATGCATGCGCCCAGTTTTCCATCGCTCACTTGCTCTTGCAAAAAAAAATCCACGCATGTGCCACACGCTGCCGAGACAGTTGTCTGCACTACAGCAGAGGCCGAGAAATGTGCGAGGTTTCACAAGAAAGGACAATGAACACTGGATTGTGACCCACTGATTTGGCAGCTCTGTGGCGCTACCTGACAAGGGAGCCGATACTTGGCGCTGTAGGTCAGCCACACCACACGTGTCACATCTTGGCGCCAATACTCTCCTGGCACGCATCACTCGTATCACTTTAGCCAGCAGTGAATGCTTGTAGATGTCAGACGGTGCGTAAACTAACTACTGCTAATGCAATAAACTAATACCGAAATGAGCCTGCGATGAATTGATGTGGCGAACGGCTCTTCGCCACCAAAAATGGTGGTTTGGGGCTTCAGGGCGTTTTGACTTACCTGAAATGGTACATCATCGTCCACCTGTCTTCTTTCTAGTTCGGACAACTCCATATCGCCCACCTGTCGTCAATTCAGGACAACTCCTCATCACTCACCTGTCGTCCAGTCGGGACAACTCTTCACTCACCTGTCGTCCAGTCGGGACAACTCCCTATCGCCCACCTGTCGTCAATTCGGGACAACTCCTCATCACTCACCTGTCGTCCAGTCGGGACAACTCATCACTCACCTGTCGTCCAGTCGGGACAACTCATCACTCACCTGTCGTCCAGTCGGGACAACTCTTCACTCACCTGTCGTCCAGTCGGGACAACTCCCCATCACTCACCTGTCGTCCAGTCAGGACAACTCCCCATCACTCACCTGTCGTCCAGTCGGGACAACTCCTCATCACTCACCTGTCGTCCAGTCGGGACAACTCCTCATCACTCACCTGTCGTCCAGTCGGGACAACTCCTCATCACTCACCTGTCGTCCAGTCGGGACAACTCATCACTCACCTGTCGTCCAGTCGGGACAACTCCTCATCACTCACCTGTCGTCCAGTCAGGGACAGCTCCTCAATCACTCACCTGTCGTCCAGTCGGGAAACAACTCCCCATCACTCACCTGTCGTCCAGTCGGGACAACTCCTCATCACTCACCTGTCGTTCAGTCGAGACAACTCCTCATCACTCACCTGTCGTCCAGTCAGAGACAACTCCCCATCACTCACCTGTCGTCCAGTCGAGACAACTCCTCATCACTCACCTGTCGTCCAGTCGGGACAACTCCTCATCACTCACCTGTCGTCCAGTCGGGACAACTCCTCATCACTCACCTGTCGTCCAGTCGGGACAACTCCTCATCACTCACCTGTCGTCCAGTCGGGACAACTCCTCATCACTCACCTGTCGTCCAGTCGGGACAACTCCCCATCACTCACCTGTCGTCCAGTCGGGACAACTCCTCATCAATCACCTGTCGTCCAGTCGGGACAACTCCTCATCACTCACCTGTCGTCCAGTCGGGACAACTCCTCATCGCCCACCTGTCGTCAAGTCAGTGGGACAACTCCTCATCGCCCATTTGTCGTCCAGTCGGGACAATTCCTCATCACTCACCTGTCGTCCAGTCGGGACAACTTCTCATCACTCACCTGTCGTCTAGTCGGGACAGCTCCTCATCACTCACCTGTCGTCCAGTCGGGACAACTCCTCATCACTCACCTGTCGTCCAGTCGGGACAACTCCTCATCGCCCATTTGTCGTCCAGTCGGGACAATTCCTCATCACTCACCTGTCGTCCAGTCGGGGCAGCTATCCATCGCAGCATCTGCCACTATGAACCGGACACACGGCGCAGACGAGAAGCTCCAGCGATGCCCAGAGTTCAGCCGAGGGCAGACGATTCTCAAACTACCCGCCCTCCCCTTCGCTTCCCACCCGTCCATCAACGAGAACTCTTCGGTCTGACATCCAGCGGGCAGAGACAATTCCCACTAATTCGGCGTCGTTACAATTAGCGGCCACCGTCGGCCTTTACGACACCGGCGGCCGGGAAGCGACAACGGCGGGCCGAGCCAATTCTGGCCGTTCGGCACCTGGCCTCGTTACCCGCCTGACCGGCTCGGCCTCTGATGTCGCCAGCGGCCACTCCGCACGGACGCAATTGGTCGGGCGCGAGCGGATGTCACGCTCATTAGACAAGCGGACCCGCGCTGCCCGCGGAAGCCACTCTCAATGCAACTCAATCAGGTGTTTGACGGGCTGCGAACTCATTGGATCCGGACATGGCCATGTGGCTACAGCGAGACGGGGAGATGGGAGTACAGAGACAGAGGAAGATGCAGCTGTAGATGCAGATGCAGAGGAAAAGACAGAGGCAGATGCAGAGACAGAGAAAGAGAGAGAGAGAGATAGACAGAGAAATAGAAAGAGAGAGACAGAGAAAAAAGAGCTTGATAAGTATGGGGAGAGAGGAAAGACGAGAGAGGAAAGGGGAGAGAGGAGAGAGGAAAGACGAGAGAGGAAAGAGAAGAGAGAGAGAAAGAGAGAGAGAGAGCGAGAGAGAGCGAGAGAGAGAGGGGGCAGGAGAGTGAGTGACACTAATCGGAGGCGTAGCTGCGCGTCATGTCGCGGTTCACCTGGTCACAGTTGCACGCCAGCCGTGCGTCACGTGCACCACCCCACGTGACCCAGACGTCACGGCGCCGTTCAGGACGCCTGGCCAGTCGGAAGTGGCCCGATGATGGCCGAGGTGGCCTGATGATGGCGGAGGTGGTTTGATGATGGCCGAGGTGGCCTGATGATGGCGGAGTGGCCTGATTATGGGAGGTGGCCTGATGATGGCGGGTGGCCTGATTATGGAGGTGGCCTGATGATGGCGGAGGTGGCCTGATATGGAGGTGGCCTGATGATGGCGGAGTGGCCTGATATGAGGTGGCCTGATGATGGCGGAGGTGACCTGATGATGGCGGAGGTGACCTGATGATGGCCGAGGTGGTCTGATGATGGCCGAGGTGGCCTGATGATGGCCGAGGTGGCCCGATGATGGCCGAGGTGGCCTGATGATGGCGGAGTGGTCTGATGATGGGGAGGTGGCCCGATGATGGCCGAGGTGGCCTGATGATGGCCGAGGTGGTCTGATGATGGCCGAGGTGCCTGAGATGGGAGGCCCGAATGGCGAGTGGCCTGATGATGGCCGAGGTGGTCTGATGATGGCCGAGGTGGCCTGATGATGGCCGAGGTGGCCTGATGATGGCCGAGGTGGCCTGATGATGGCCGAGGTGGCCTGATGATGGCGGAGGTGGCCTGATGATGGCGGAGGTGGCCTGATGATGGCGGAGTGGCCTGATGATGGGGTGCCGATGATGGCGGAGGTGCCATGATGGCCGAGGTGGTCTGATGATGGCCGAGGTGGCCTGATGATGGCGGAGGTGGCCTGATGATGGCCGAGGTGGCCTGATGATGGCGGAGGTGGTTTGATGATGGCCGAGGTGGTCTGATGATGGCCGAGGTGGCCTGATGATGGCCGAGGTGGCCTGATGATGGCGGAGGTGGTCTGATGATGGCCGAGGTGGCCTGATGATGGCGGAGGTGGCCTGATGATGGCCGAGGTGGCCTGATGATGGCGGAGGTGGTTTGATGATGGCCGAGGTGGTCTGATGATGGCCGAGGTGGCCTGATGATGGCGGAGGTGGTTTGATGATGGCCGAGGTGGCCTGATGATGGCGGAGGTGGTCTGATGATGGCCGAGGTGGTCTGATGATGGCCGAGGTGGTCTGATGATGGCGGAGTGGTCTGATGATGGGGAGGTGGCCCGATGATGGCCGAGGTGGCCTGATGATGGCGGAGTGGTCTGATGATGGGGAGGTGGTCCGATGATGGCGGAGTTGGCCTGATGATGGCCGAGGTGGTCTGATGATGGCCGAGGTGGCCTGATGATGGCCGAGGTGGCCTGATGATGGTGCCGCATGATGACATCTTTGCCGCGCTCGCGTGCATCAGCATCACAGGACTGACATCCCCTGCCAGCCTGAAACTGATATGATCACGGGCGTACAATGCCAGCTGGAGATGATCGGTGTCCGGTGCCTCCACCAAGGTAACAACCCGGAGGTGAGGATGTTTGGATGTTCATGTCTATTACTTCCACACAGCGCACATGGACATAAATTCTGATTAAAAATTCACGTTCGGAAATATCACGAATATTTCGCAACCTCAGCAATGCCATGGATAATTACCCTCGTCTTCATGCTGGCGAAGAGCATGGATCATCAACTTCGCTGATGACAGTACATGATAATGCACACTGATCAAGAGCGACTCCTTCGGTGATGAACTAGTGCCAAGCCCATCATAAGAGCATCATTACCTGCATCCCCTCAGTGCCAGAGTGCCTGGGACTGATGTTCCGTTTCACGATGCCACGGCTCCATGCCTCAATTTCTGTCCATGGCTTCATCACACGGCATGAAGAGAAGAAAAACAGAGCAGCATAGCTACGGTTAACCCAGCCCAGGTGCATTCGCCGTTTTTCACGTGTACCGTCATCGTTTCGGCCGTGGAAGCGGTATCAGTAACGATATCCGTAGCGATATCACTATCGATATCGGAAACGGTATCGTTCCCATGCGTGCATTGGCACACCTTTCGCTCACAGCATGGTGAACGCTGTACAGTGGCTATTTTTGGCATAGACATTCACTGATTGCAGCGATACAGTAAGCTGGGGCTAGGACATATGCCAGGCCAGATAAAATAAACTTCATATAGTTCCCGATGCATTCCACTGTCGTTCTCGCCACATGTCACTACCGTTCCTGACACGTACCACTGCCGTTCCTGACACATGCCACTACCGTTCCTTACACGTGTCACCACCGTTCCTGACACATGCCACTACCGCTCCTGACTCATGCTATTACTGCTTCCGACATATGCCATCACCGTTCCCGACACATGTGCCACCGCTTCCGACACATGTCACTACCGTTCCTGACACACATCACTACCGTTCCTGGCACCATGTCACTCCCGTTCCTGGCACATGTCACTACCGTTCCCGGCACATGTCATCACTGTTTCTGACACACATCACTATCGTTCCTGGCACACGTTGCTCCCGTTCCCGGCACATGTCGCCACCGTTCCTGACACACATAACTACCGTTCCTGGCACACATCACTACCGTTACTGGCACATGTCACTCCCGTTCCTGGCACATGCCACTCCCGTTCCTGGCACATGTCACTCCCGGTCCCGACACATGTCGCCACAGTTTCCGACACATGTCATCGATCGGTCGGATCGGCCAGAGTAATGAGGCGCGGCCGGCGGTCGGCGCGCGCCACAATGCCGCCGCAGCGCCGACACAAACGCCGCATTGTGTTCGACACCGATCTGATAGCGGAGTCGTCGCCGCGCCGGCGCCGATGGCGGCGGCAGACGCGGCGCGTGAGAGGCGATCGGCGGCGCACAGCGCACTTCCGCCATAAAAAATCCGCCTCGCTCGGCCGCGACCGTCGGGGACCCATAAAACCCGGCCGAGCGTGTAAATCAAAATAGACGGCGGGATCTGCGTCATTACGACGGCGCGCGGAGAGTGACCTGTGAGAACTGACGGGTCCATTGTCTCCGGCTCTGCCGACTTCCGTCCGTCACGTGCCGTCGCCTCGTGTGTGTCACGGCGCTCATGTCACGGCGCTCATGTCACGGCACCCATTACACGACACCCTTGGCACGGCACACATGTCACGACACCCATGACACGACACCCATGTCACGACACCCATGACACGACACCCATGACACGACACCCATGTCACGGCACCCATGGCACGGCACCCATGTCACGACACCCATGTCACGACACCCATGTCACGGCACCCATGTCACGACACCCATGGCACGGCACCCATGACACGACACCCTTGGCACGGCACACATGTCACGACACCCATGTCACGGCACCCATGTCACGACACCCATGGCACGGCACCCATGACACGACACCCATGGCACGGCACACATGTCACGACACCCATGTCACGGCACCCATGTCACGGCACCCATGGCACGGCACCCATGACACGACACCCATGGCACGGTACACATGTCACGACATCCATGTCACGGAACCCATGTCACGGCACCCATGACACGACACCCATGTCACGACACCCATGTCACGGCACACATGTCACGACACCCATGACACGACACCCATGTCACGGCACACATGTCACGGCACCCATGACACGACACCCATGTCACGGCACACATGTCACGACACCCATGTCACGGCACCCATGTCACGACACCCATGGCACGGCACCCATGTCACGTCACCTATGACACGACACCCATGGCACGGCACACATGTCACGACACCCATGACACGACGCCCATGTCACGACACCCATGTCACGACACCCATGACACGACACCCATGGCACGGCACACATGTCACGGCACCCATGACACGACACCCATGACACGACACCCATGTCACGACACCCATGACACGACACCCATGGCACGGCACACATGTCACGGCACCCATGTCACGGCACACATGTCACGACACATATGGTTGCGGCCACAACAGCACGAAGCTCAGAGGTCACTCTACGCAACGTACTACGTAATATACTACGTAACGTACTACGTAATGCACTACCGCACAGTCTGAGAGCAAGCGCGTCAATGGAACTGTTCCGCAAGTGCGCAGACAATGGAACCTCTGCGGTGTATGTAGCATACGTGTAGACTCAGACTGTATGTCTGAGTGGGTTGCGCGCAATGGAACCTCTGCGGTGTATGTAGCATACGTGTAGACTCAGACTGCATGTCTGAGTGGGTTTCATGCATAGCCCTCCCAGCGGGGCACACATTTTGTTGTTTACAATCCTACTTTGGTTGCGCTTTGTTGTATTTCCGGCGTCATCGTCATCTTTGCATGTTTGAAGCAATTAGATAGGCATGCTTAACAATCATGCTCCATTAACGCACAATGCAACCTGTCACGTATTTTGTCTAGAATTGCATTAAGTATATCTTAGTCAGATAAAAACTTCTGGGCAGATCGAAAATTGACCGGGCTACCAATCGTTGCCCCCACAGGCCTGATACCGTCAATATTTAGGCGTCGCAAATGTTTTAGGCGTACGTAATAGGGGCTATTTACCATACT